>ML805029.1:0-10499 GCA_009831015.1 Picea engelmannii | reverse complement strand
TCAAATCCCAAAGGTCTTGAGTGTTCCTTTCACCTATGTTCATTTTCATCTTGGGAACATGTGTGATCATATGTGATATCTCCAACTGATGTTATGGAGGGTCTCCTTTATATCCATCACCCACACATCCTTAATTATTATCTGTTCCTTCTGCAACAATTTCACGATTTTTATGACTAGAAGTGGATCTCTTGTGGGAATGATGGATAAAAACACCATCAACACTAGTCATGGATGTACCTCTCTATCTATGCTAAGGTTGGTCAAATTCCTCTTCGAGAGGTCCTCTATTTGTATGGATATTTGAAATTTCTCATGTGTTTGTATCATCATGGGTGACTTGGTTCTTCTTTTTAGGAACAATTTTATGAATCGTAGCAAGCACCCTTGTACCCATGTGTGGGTATTCGTTATCATTTTATCCCTCTATGATTTCCTTTTATTTAGTAAAAACATAACTATAACCAATTGAAACCACATGAGTTGTGAAAAATCATTTTGGATCAAAACCTTTACATACTTCAATACCCTTCGTATGGAAAGAATCAAAGTATCTGGCCATCTCAGCCAAGTTAGATGAACGTTTTACTAAAATACCAACAATATTAAAAGGAATGGGAATGAACTAACATTTTCTATTTTTATAGAAGAAAGTAGACCACACTTTGTACTGTCTACACAACTCAAAAACAAAAAATTTGTCACATACCAAATGGGGAAGGAGGGAGTGTTTCCCTTCAAAACCAAAAGTTCTTATGTATGTGAATTTTTCCTCTAATATATATACTCCTTTTCTGATAAGAAATTTTATAGCTTCTTCTTTGAGCCCATTTGGCTCCATCCCTGTAAGAATGCATCTAAATTCCCTAACAAAGGAATCTTGAAATGATTAAAATGAAAATGTGTCTTATGTCTCCATAACATGGGATACCAAAACTAAGATGGGTCCTCATTGAAATTGACATTACCCTTGGGGACATACCTTCAAATGTGTTGTAGTAAACTAGAGTGAAAATAAGATAAGAGGTCATGAAGAACCTCTTGGTCTAAATGAAATTTAAAATATGGTGGCCAATCTCATTAGAGATCATTCAGGGCCAATAAAAAACCACCTCCACTAATACAAACAAATGAATAATAAATAAGACATCCCTAGGGACATAGGCAATCAAGTCATGACCCACCAAGTGCACAAAGAGCCATGTGAACTCCTTATATGGATCACATAACATGAACATGTCAATATAGTTGGGATTAGTCATCCCAACAAAGGGTTGAACCAGAAAATCCTTGAGAAAATTCATCCCAACGACATGAGAATCCAAGAAAGAATTTTCTTTAGAGAGCCTAAGGACTCTTTCCAGTACTAGAAGTTGTAACTTCTTTCTAAAAATATTCATATTTAAGGGGACATGCATATTTCCACTTTGCTTTATCTCGACCAATCTGTGCTTGGAATCAAACCTACTAGCACATCATGATATTATCTCTCTAAATCAAATGCTTAGGGAATGCGCATGGATTTGGATATCCCAGATGTCCACACTTTGTTCATAATCTTATCTTCTTGGGAGAGAGCATAATACCACTTGTAGACTACATACCAATGGAACTCCCCATGTTCATTGATGGCGACGCCCACTACCTCGCAACCCGCAGGTCGAAAGGTTGGCGTGCACACAGGATCCTCTCTTCTTCCACGGCCCAAAGAACACTAATCGGTCCTTCTATTTCCCTATCGAGAAATCTTCACCCACAACAAATCCTCGTGGGATCCCCTCTTCACACTCAGGGGATCGGACTTCGTGGCTTCGCGAGGTCAGTGGTCGAGCGCTGGACTCTCGAACTCCTGAACCCCGACAACCAGTCAACGTTGACCTTTTCCTATTGGGTTTTCTCTATTGCAAATTTGGCACTCGCAATGTCAAGCAACTTGATTTACTGACTCTCGACTCCCGATATGCCGAAACTCCTATATAATCACGAGTTTGACTATTCAACGCTTCAACTCATCGGCATTTCGGAGTTCGCAATACCGAAATGCATGGACTTCTGCTCCACAGGATCTCCGATCTTCCGAATCCCAATTCCCCGATGTGACGTCAGCTAGGTCCACAATCAAAAAATTTCGCCTCTGTGCGATTCTAGTGTCCAGATCTCCAAAATGGATGATCACATGACACGCGTCCTCCCACAATGGACGACTCAGATCAAACCTTGCTAATTCAGGACTTTCGCTACCGATTTCCCGACTTCTCAACCTCGAGAACTCCGATATCCCGAGTGTCGATATCCCAATAAGTAAATCCTTTCGACTCTTTTATACCCACTTCTCTGCGCTAAGGGTTAAACCACATGCAACTCCCTACCGATCCAATGGCTAACGGGTATTTTGATCAGATCTGACGGTGCAGATCATTTCTTCTTGTGCGCTCGCTCTGGTGCTTCCTGGACATGAAATCTTCAACGGTCCAGGTTTCTATCGGCTGATCCGACGACCGATATTGTTACTCCCAAGCTTTGGCGCTTTCCTCTGATGCTTGGAAGAATTCCAAGTATCCCAAAGGCCTCGACCTTTGCCTGGTTTCCTCTACAAACTCTTCAGCTTTGAGTTCGCCACATGCATAAAAGCGTTAACTCCTCCTGAGCTTATCCTTCTTTTGAATCCTTGAAGGATTCTTCAACTCATGCTCCTTCACAGAGTATTCACGTGCACTCAAAAGGTGCTATCCCCCTGAGCTTTCTTGTGGCTTCAACCTCCAAGGAAACTCAGTTCTTCTCTTCTTTCTCCCTTAGACGAAGAATTTGACACCCTCCTAGCTGTCCTCTACTCAAGAAACCTCCTGCTAAGTACCTCCCGGGTATTCAGTAACCCAATGTATATACTCAATTCCCTCCTGGTAGAGTATCTCTCATAGAACGTCCGACATTTCTGTCCTCTTTCTGTGCATTCTATGCAACCGCTCAATGCCTCTCTAGCAGAGCTCCCAGAATCCTTAGTGATTTTGTTTCCTCAGTGAACTTCTCAGCAGAAGTCTTCCTTTGTGCACTCCTTGCACTGGCTCAATGCCCAACTGGCAGAGCTTCACAAAACTCCTCATAGTTTTGGCCCGCAACTGTGTATCCCTCCACAGCCTTGCCTCCAAGGTATTCATCAACTTGAGGTCTTCCTCTGAGTTTTTGATTTCAGTCCCTGTGTCGCACCACGTCTTTGTCTGAACCCGCAGAATTCAAAAGTGCTTCAGTGCACTGGTGTTCAGAGACCGCGGTACTTTGTCATGTCCTCCTGACATGAAACCTCAAAGACCTTCACCTGAAATGAGACACACTCTTGCAAATGCAAACCTACAACATACATTATCATATGAAGAACACTCATAGACATTCATTTAACACATAGTCATGCAGGAAAAACTGTTATTTGTATTAAATATGGCAAACGCCTATATTTACAAGGTGTTCCTGAGCACAGCCTGTAACAAGGTCTCGGCTCCTTCTTTTCTGCTCTCTCTCTAACAGATTCTCTTCTCTTCCTCCTACTCACTTCTATCAAATGAGATACGCTAGATCTTTTTACATGAGGAGGCTCTTAGAGCTCTTTCCTCCGAATCCACCTACCCTATTCAATTACATTGAATAGTTGTCTAGTCCACAAATCGGATCTAGATCTCATCCTTACAAACATTAAAGGCTTACCTACTCTAATGCCTGCACAAAGGCACGGCTTCATAGCTCAACAGCTTAAACATTTAATTACATTCAATTTTAAATCAAAACGAGGACACTGCCTCTCTTTAGCTTTGAATGCGAGCGCTTGATGTTGTTGGCTGGCTGGCTGACTGACATGGAGAGATGCTCCTGCATCATACTCCTCAGCTACAAAAATCATGAGCTCCTGCTCATGAGCTTCCCATCTCAGTTGTTGAAATCCTCCTGGATCCCAAATCATTCTCTGGAGCTATTCATCCACTCCATCTCTCTGCTGCTGTTGCTGCTGCTTCCTCGTCAGCGTTGCTTCTGTCCTTCTGTTCAGCTTCTCCCTGCTGATAGTTTCTGCTAACTGAATCATCAGCTCGTTGATCTCCTGGATCACTTCGTCCAGCTACTCCAATGGCTGGCCCTGTTCATGCAGTCTCCTTAGCTGCAAAAGTTTTCGGCACATGGGTCGATCACTGTGGTCTCCCATGCTTTCTTCATCAGCTTCCAACTTCACCTGTTGGATGTGAACGCCCTGCACTTTCACCCTTCTCTCCAGGGCTTCAATTTGTTCATATAGATCAGCCAAACTAATGTTGTCTTCTTCTTCTTCTTCTTCTGCAAACTCCCATGTTGCAGTATTTTCAGTCTCCTGGCTGAAAATATTGAGCCATTCCTCAAAATGCTCATCATCCTCTTCTGCTTCTTCTGCTGTCAGCTTCGATGCTACAGCTTCCTTAGCTTTCTGGCTGAATATGTTGAGCCATTCCTCAGAATGCTCATTTTCCTCTCCTGCTTGGGCAGCTTCAAATATCTGCTCCAATCCTTCTGCGACAGTCTCAGCTAGCTGTCCTCCTGTTGTTGTTGCATCTGCAACACAGATTTTTGCCTTCTCTTGGGCAAGTGGTAGGAATACCTCGATTCCCCCAATCATTATAAGGCTCCTCAGATCAGCCTCTCAAATGGTGAAAATTTTTAACTTGTCATCATCTTCATTCACATGGCTTAGAAAACCACATGAATCTTCATCTTTTGTCAGCTGCACCTGCTGATCTGAACTCACCTCTAAGTTTATGAGACTCTCAGGTAGTCTCATCTGCTCATCCCTGCCCTCCTGGAAATATGGGATGCTTCTACTACCCCCATGGCAGTCTTCGAGATCCCGCAGCGACCTCATATCATTGCCCAGCTGGCAATGTGAAACTCCTTGGCTGTTCTCCTGACAGTCCATGAGATCTTCAACTGATCTCAACTCTTTTTCCACCTGGCAATCAGGAATTTCTTCTCTGCTCTCCTGGCAGTCCTTGAGATCTTTAGCTGATCCCATTTTAGTCTCTTCACTGAGATCTCTCCCAATCTCTAGTTCACATACCTGAATCATCTCCTCAGGTCCGTCGAGGTTTTCAACATGCCTCAACCATCCTTTTAACAGCCTTCACTGTCTTATGACCATCAACTCCTTGACTAGCCATCTTATCTTTGACTTCTTCATGGGCCATTCATATACCCATCTTGACTTGGTATTCTGTTGCATCCATAGTTCAAGCTCTTCCATTCTTTCCCTGATGTCGACAAGTTCTTTCCCCCTTTCTGTTGCGCTCATCAGCTTTGGGTTTTTCCTTTCAGCATACCTACGACCTTCAGTAGCCATGGCACTGTCTCTGTCTGCTCTCCTAGCAAACCTGTTGTTGTCACTCTGCACTCCGAGTGTTTCCAGCTTCATCCTACAGTCCCTAACTGTCTTCTTGATTGCTGCCTACCTACAAACAATCGTCACAGAGTCTCCAACACTCTGTCTTTCTCCTTCTCCCTCTACTTGAAATATACAAACAAAGTTCTAGCTCTGATACCAAACTTGTGTGTATCAGAGTGCTCTTTTCCTCTTATGCCTCCCTCGCTTGAAATATACAAGCAAGAATCACACTCTGATACCAAACTTGACATTGATGCCCTTCCTCTCCCAACCCACAGGTCGAAAGGTCCACGTCAACACAGGATCTTTCCTTCCTTTCAGCCCAAAGAACTCGAGACGGTTCTTCTATTTCCCTATCGGGAAATCTGCACCCACAGCAAATCCTCGTGGGATCCCCTCTTCACACTCGGGGGATCGGACTTCACGGCTTCGCGAGGTCAGTGGTCGAGCGCTGGACTCTCGAACTCTCGAACCCCGACAACCAGTCAACACTGACCTTTTCCTATCAGGGTTTTCTCTATCGCGAATTCGGCACTCGCGATGTCAAGCAACTTGATTTACTGACTCTCGACTCCCGATATGCCAAAACTCCTATATAATCGCGAGTTTGACTATTCAACGCTTCAGCTCATTGACATTTTAGAGTTCGTAATACCGAAATGCATGGACTTCTGGTCCACAGGATCTCTAATCTTCTGAATCCCGATTCCCCGATGTGACGTCAGCTAGGTCCACAATCGGAACTTTTTGCCTCTACGCGATTCCAGTGTCTGGATCTTCGAAATGGATGATCACATGACATGCGTCCTCCCACAATGGATGACTCAGATCAAACCTCGCTAATTCGGGACTTTCGCTACCGATTGCCCGACTTCTCGACCTCGAGAAATCCGATATCCCGAGTGTCGATATCCCGATAAGTAAATCATTTCGGGAATTTTATACCCACTTCTCTGTGCTAGGGTTAAACCACGTGCAACTCCCTGCTGATCCAATGGCTAACGGGTATTTTGATCAAATCTGACGGTGCAGATCATTTCTTCTTGTGCGCTCACTCTGGTGCTTCCTGGACGTGAAATCTTCAACAGTCCAGGTTTCTATCGGTTGATCCGATGACCGATATTGCTACTCCCGAGCTTTGGCGCTTTCCTCTTATGCTTGGAAGAATTCCAAGTATCCCAAAGGCCTCGACCTTTGCCTAGTTTCCTCTACTAACTCTTCATCTTTGAGTCTGCCACACGCATAAAATCTTTAACTCCTCCTGAGCTTATCCTTCTTTTGAATCCTTGAAGGATTCTTCAACTCATGCTCCTTCACAGAGTATTCATGTGCACTCAAAAGGTTCTATCCCCCTAAGCTTTCATGTGGCTTCGACCTCCAAGGAAACTCGGTTCTTCTCTTCTTTCTCCCTTAGATGGAGAATTTGACGCCCTCCTGGTTGTCCTCTACTCAAGCAACCTCCTGCTAAGTACCTCCCGGGTATTCAGTAACCCGATGTATATACTCAATGCCCTCCTCGCAGAGTATCTCTCACAGAACGTCCGGTAGTTCTGTCCTCTTTCTGTGCATTCTATGCAACCACTCAATGCCTCTCTAGCAGAGCTCCCAGAATCCTTAGTGATTATGTTTCCTCAGTGAACTTCTCAGCAAAATTCTTCCTTTGTGCACTCCTTGCACTGGCTCAATGCCCAACTGGCAGAGCTTCACAGAACTCCTCAGAGTTTCAACCCACAACTGTGTATCCCTCCACAGCCTTGCCTCCAAGGTATTCAACAACCTTGAGGTCTTCCTCCGAGTTGTTGATTTCAGTCCCTGTGCCGCAGCACGTCTTTGTCTGAACCCGCAGAATTCAGAAGTGCTTCAGTGCACTGGTGTTCAGAGACCGCAGTACTCTGTCATGTCCTCCTGACATGAAACCTCAAAGACCTTCACCTGAAATCAAACACACTCCTGCAAATGCAAACCTACAGCATACATCTACAACATACATTATCATATGAATAACACTCATAGACATTCATTTAACACATAATCATGCAAGAAAAACTATTATTTGTATTAAATATGGCAAACACCTGTATTTACAAGGTGTTCCTGAGCACGGCCTGTAACAAGGTCTCGGCTCCTTCTTTTCTGCTCTCTCTCTAATAGATTCTCTTCTCTTCCTCCTACTCACTTCTATCAAATGAGATACGCCAGATCTTTTTACATGAGGAGGCTCTTAGAGCTCTTTCCTCTGAATCCACCTACCCTATTTAATTACATTGAATAGTTGTCTAGTCTACAAATTGGATCTAGATCTCAGCATTACAAACATTAAAGGCTTACCTACTCTAATGCCTGCACAAAGGCACAGCTTCACAGCTCAACAACTTAAACATTTAATTACATTCAATTTTAAATCAAAACGAGGACACCGCCTCTCTTCAGCTTTGAATGCGAGTGCTTGACGTGGCTGGCTGGCTGGCTGACTGACATGGAGAGATACTCCTACATCATTCATGGGCTAGAGAGTTCACTATATCACCACAAAATGGCTCCATCATTTTTTGGATTACCATCTCTTTCACTTTTAATGTGCTTAAGTATATGTGAGGATTACACGTATAAGTTATATTTTTTCGTCCAATAGGCACCTAGGTAATCATTAATAAAATTAAATGAACAATCAATCCCATATGTTTGAACTTGCCTCATAATACATTTTGTGCATGCCATTCATTAATGATAATTGTCATTTGTGTGAAAAATACTTGGGGGGATTGTGTGAAAGGTAAACCTCATTGATTAACAGCAAACATCCTTATTGTGTGAAAGATGTGCAAAATGTGTGCCATAATTACCTTGAAAATAGAAAGTGTGCTCCATCTAGAATGTAGGATGTGGAGGACACATTGGTGCAAGAGGACATTTGTTGGAGTTACTTCACACACACCTAGGATTTATTTTTCCTAAGGTTATTCCTTGTTTATTAGTCATAATTAGTCATTATCCAGTCTCCTATATTTTAGGGGAGAATATTCCACCTGGAGAATATTCTCTTTCAGTTGACACTTTAGTTTGACTAGTTGAGTTGAGTTTAAATGTTGCATTGGTTTTGTCACCATGCAACATTGAGATCATCACCAACTCACTACTCTTTGTTCAGTCAGTTAACTGAAGACTAGTTGACTAGTTAATTCAGTTAGGTGGCAGTTCACTCCCGTAACTGTCTGAGAGACTAGACTAGGTGGAAATTTACTCTTGTAACTGTTGGTGTGTGTCCATATCACTCTAGATCACCACTATGGCTCATTAGTTACTCATGTATCCTATATCTATTGTAAATTATTCACTCTTTTGAGTGTGGAATATAGTTAATGAGAATTCTTCCATTCTTTCTATCTTGCTTCTTCTTTCTCAATTTCTCTTTGCAAATGTGTGTGGTATTTTCTAGCTAGATCTATTATGTGCAGGTTCAACACATTTACATGGTAGCAGAGCCGACGAACTACTAAGAAAAATCTACACCAAATCATTTTTTGCAGGTACAAAAGATTGAAGACAACAAAAAGATGGATTATTCGCCAGAAATACTTCTCACGCCTCATAACTATTTGGAATGGAAGCCAAAAAAATTTATTTTGCTAAGATGCAAAGGCTTATACCAAATAACCATGGCAATGGAAGTAGAGCCTGATTCTATCGATGAGAAAAATGACTTTCTCAATAGACAAGATATGGCCATAAGAAGTATCGGCATGTCTGTTTCTCCCGAAATTTTCCATCAAGTATATGAAGAATCACAAAGATTAACTCCAAATGAATTATGGACCATATTGGAGGTTCTATTTGGGAATAAAGAATATTGTGAAGATTTCATGCAAGAGGTCGAACAGATAGAGCCAGAAGAGAAGCCATCAGAAGATCAAGCCTCTTATTATGAAGAGTCTTCTACAAACGTTTTTGCAGAAATTAGTATTTCAATAATTGAAGATGATGCCTACTCCATTTCAGATTTATTTTCTGAAATTCATGTGGAATATATATGGCATGCATCTCAGGATTCACATGTAGACACTGTTGCATGCACCATGCATGCATCTCAGGAGACAAAAAGGGAGCCGCGCACATCAGACGCCATTATGATATTTTCTGAGCACTATTTGCAGAAACAAATTGGATATTTGAATTTCTCTCGAGAAAATATCCAATTTCAAAAAAAATCGTCTAAAACAGAGTCCGGAAAGTGAAGTTATGATTGTTTTAAAATCAACAAAATTTCAGCGTTTTTCCATAAACGGCCGCACGGTTTTCAAAGTATCATCCAAAATTTATTTGGATATTAGTCATTACAAGAAGATAAAGTGGATATGTGTGGACATATCAATGGTGTTTATACTTCATCAGATCTGTGCAGACATCTACATCTTCAACAAAATCTTCAACGAGCACAAACTTGCACAATTGCGAGGTCTTCTTGGAGTGAAGGACATGGTTGCTTAGCAACTGCTTTTTGTTCCTTCTCATTTTTTATTTTATGCATTGTAATTTGAGGGGGGGGTTTGTTCCCATGAGGTTTTCCCTCTTTCCTCGTTTAGTTCAGTGTATCTTTTGTATTTGGGTACCTAACATGGCCTCATAGCCGGGACCCATTCTTTATTTTCACCATAATGATGTTCAGGGGGGGGTGTTGGAGTTACTTCACACACACCTAGGATTTATTTTTCCTAAGGTTGTTTCTTGTTTATTAGTCATAATTAGTCGTTATCCAGTCTCCTATATTTCAGGGGAGAATATTTCACCTGGAGAATATTCTCTTTCAGTTGACACTTCAGTTTGACTAGCTGAGTTGAGTTTAGATGTTGCATTGGTTTTGTCACCATGCAACATTGGGATCATCACCAACTCACTACTCTTTGTTCAGTCAGTTAACTAAAGACTAGTTGACTAGTTAATTCAGCTAGGTGGCAATTCACTCATGTAACTGCCTGAGAGACTAGACTAGGTGGCAGTTTACTCTTGTAACTGTTGGTGTGTGTCCAGATCACTCTAGATCACCACTATGGCTCATTAGTTACTCATGTATCCTATATCTATTGTAAATTATTCACTCTTTTGAGTGTGGAAT
>ML805028.1:333224-369112 GCA_009831015.1 Picea engelmannii | reverse complement strand
AATGTGGTACAGTGAATAGTTTTTGACACACAAAAATTGTTAATTGGTATCAATATTCTTGCATTGAATACATAGTTGTTTTTATGGATTACTTAATTGGTTTTACGAACAATATTGGTTCTTTTCCCTACCATTATTTCACTTTTCTCACACTACAAGTCCCCTCGCCTTCCCATATTCACTATCCACTCCATGTTCTTAAAATTTAATTATAGTTAAAATAAATTATGTATTCTGATAGTTAAAGGATCGCACAAGGATGAATTACAGTGATATATTCTTTTGATTTATGATACAGTTGATTGTTTGATGTTTTGTGAGCAGTAATCATGATCTATCTCCCCTCATTTTAACACTTTTCGCTTAGTGAAATCCCTCACATGTCCCAGAACCCTTATTCACCCCCTGCTCATTGACAAGTATTAAAAAAATTGTATGGATTGGATTTCACGAGTCTGATGTGTTTTCGAGCCAATATTTGTTTCATATTTGAAAGAGATGTCATGTATGGTTGTTGAAGAAACTATTTTCTAATCAATAATGCACATAGGAATGATCTTTTTTAGCAGAGGTAGCCATGACTGGGGTAACAGAGGAAGAGGAATTTGGAACAGCGGCCCTAGAAGGACAATGTTCTCTATACACTTTGATGCATGCTCGCAAGAGTTGGGTCAGCTATCCAAGCTAGATTTTTTAACTGGATTGGGCATGGAGTGGTCTAACCTAGGCCAGAAAGGCCTCCCTTCTAAGCCCCACATGTCCCTGGTATTTCAGTGCCTCCTCATGTCTCACTACAACCTGAAATCCCTGAAAACAATGAATGGAAAGAGATTGTCCACCTGACAGTCTCCGAACATTGTGGTTGGCCTAACTTGTCTCTACCTGCACCTTCACTTGTTAATAAAATTGTCCAAGATGCCCCTATCCACTCACCAGTGCAGTCTTCCCATGCAAGAAAAAGGTTAAAAATCGAGGCCCACCATGCCCTTGAAAAAGAAAAAGTCACAGTTTCCACCTCCTCACCCTCAAATGACTCCACCAAATCTGTGTCCTCCTGCATGCATTTGAGAGATGATTTCTATCATGTGATCAGTGAGATTAGGCCTAAAGGCTCCACACAGCCTAAGGAAATTTCAAAGAGATCAAAGGGTGACAGGAACAACAAGGGAAATAGTGCTTCCCATAGTGGAAAATATGGTTTTTAAGTGTTTTTATTTATTCATTGTGAGAACAGTTGACTTCTGAAATTTTGGACAACACACTTTTTTTGGATATATGGATAATATATTTTTGGAAATAATTTCAATTATCACTGATATAAATTGTCAAATTATGAGAAGATGATGGGAGTCACAAGGAGGGATGTTTTGATTGATTAACTAGTTGTGTTATGTTTGTTAAAAAAAACTAAAGGGAGTCACAAGGGGTCCCACCTACTAGTTATTATTTATTTAAAACCCTTATTATGATTTTATTACTTTCCCCCCTTAACTAAAAATTTGGTTTAATTTTAGTTAAATTAACTAAAGAAGTGGTTCAACTACTTCAACTAATTCTAATTGCTTAAAGGCAAAAGGAAAAGGAGGAACAAGGGGAGAATAGAAGGATAAGCATACTAAGGTATGATTTTTTGAGTTTTGTTGAGATAATTCAGTTCTATTCATTATTTAATTTAGTGGAAGCCTAATTATGTTTTATGATAGTAGGGTCATATTGTAGACAACAATATTCAAGGCTGAATTACATCATTCAGACACTTTCTTTTCATAATTGATCTATCTTTGATAGTTTGTGTAGACTTGTTTGTTTGTGAACTAAATTTCATGACTGACAAAGGCTATTGTGCAGAGTCGAGTGGGAAGCAATATGTGGCAAGTTGATCTAGCTTTTAAAGTTCATTTTTTTTACTTTCTGTCAGAAGTCCTTTTGTATGGTTCTCATCGGGGACATCTAAGTTTGAATTTGGTCCAAAACTTCCTAAGGGAATTTTGTAAAGAGAACGATTATTTTGATAAATTGGAATGGAATAAGTGATTTCTTTATGTATCATCTATTTTGATTATTGACTTTCTATTTTTACTTTTGTCTCTATATTTATTTCAACATCTGTTATATTCAGAAAATTACATAAAAAATGAATTTTCCAGCAAGCTTTCATTTATAAAAAAAATCATCCTAAGCACTTGTAATCAATACTTGTGAATTAGGATACAAATTTTGATGGCTATAAACATAGGGTGATATTCCCATCTATCTTGCTTTAGCCAAGTAAGATCTGAAAATGCTTGAGTAAGATCATTCATATCTTTTCCTCAACATTTATTTGGCGACCATACTGGAGAGATCTTGAATATCTCTCTGGTTGATTTTTATGCTTGATTATCATCGAATACATCTATTTTTCTGATATTGATTATTTTATTGTTTTATCACTTAAAGATTGTACCTGTTGCAAGGAAGCCCAATATTGAGCTTGGTCTTCAAGATCAGACCAGCATTGCTTTGAATTTGTTTAACACCATTTTAGACATTGCTAGTACTCGGGTTGAGCTTAATCATTCATCAACAACAATTGAACGAGACATTAGTGCCCAAGAACATTGGGAAGCTAGACATAGACAACTTAGAAATCAACAATAACCTTCTTTTTCCTTCAGCTTTGATCTTCTTTTCATGTCCTTAGACACTCATGTTTCTAGGAGAAGAAGAGGCTTATCACCTGAACTTAATCCTATTGATGAAATATGAAGAAGGAATGTTGTGTTATCAACCCAACAAAGTGCTCTAAGGATAACCTTTTCCGATTCATCCAATTCATCTTTTTCTCCCTTACCTATCATACACAAGATGGAATCTAGTGGTGGTTCTGGCAGTACTGGAAGTGCTTCCTCCTCTCACTATTCAACTTCGTCAGTGATTGGTAGCTTATATAACCACCATATCCCTGTCCAATCTACCAAAAACCCCACCAAAGTCATTAAAAAGTATGGGATTTTTCAATTTGAAAAAGACGCTACAACCACAAAATGGTATGTTTCCTCTCCTCTTAACCTAGCACCTGCTACTCATCCACTTCCTAAATTCAAAGAGTATATTTCTAGGTTTTCAAGAAATAAAATTATCACTACAAATGAACACCTGGTGGAATTTTCTAATGCTTGTCACAACATAGGAGCCAATGACAACGATACTTGCATGCACTTATTTGTTGATTCCTTGGAAGGAAAGGTTGCAGCCGATTTCTTTGACCTTCCTCCTAAGATTCTATCTACTTGGGAGGAGTTATTCTATTGGTTCAAATCCACCTATGGGAAATCTAAAAGCCCAGCTAAGCAGTTACGAGAGTACAATATCATCGCCTATAAGGATGGTGAGACCATCAAGTCCTTCAACTTGTGTTTCACTAAGTTATACATTCAAATCCCTGAACTCATTCGAACTCATAACCAAGCCGTTTTCATGCATTATTATAATGTATTACCTTCCCCTTATCGTCATAGGCTTGAGGAAAAAGACATTGATAACCTCGGTTCCACTCTGCATACATGTTTAAAGTATGAAGAACAACTCGAAAGAATAGGTATTCCTCAAGGAGAATCAGTTAAACACACATACATGTCCAGCCTCTTACAGCTTGTACAAGACATGAATAATCATATGATAGAATATGAGTGAAAGGGAAATTTCTCCCCTCTCACCCCTAGAGCTTCATCCTCTTCTTCACCCCCCTTTAGAAATCCAAGCAAAAATAATTTTCATCCTAAAGCTATCATGCCTCAGAGTTGGTGTAACTTTTGCGAGGAACACCACGAGGAAAACACATGTGAGGCAAAGAAGAGTGCCAAAGATAAGATCTTTGGTAAAATACCAGAAACTACCATCACTTTCCTAGATTTTGCAGAGCCAGAAGATATCATGATCATCAATACTAGGAACACATCCTATGCTCCCAAAGGAAAATATGATCCTCCCCGCAGTTGTTCTAGCTCGATCTCATCCTCACCAGCTGTTACTATTAAGGTTCCTAAGGTTCCTAATAGTCAATGAATTATTTCCCCTGTCCCCTCTTCCAAATAGAATATCCTAAATCAATTGTCCAACATCAAAGAAGATGCAACCCTTATGGACATGGTTGTCGTCCATGAACAATAGAGGCATCTAAAACAACTCATGGAAGGAAAGGATTATGTTGTATCCAACCTCTCTGAAGAGGTAAACGAAGAGGATTCGTCTATAAATAAAGTAGGTGTACATAACTTTAGATACCCTATAAAAAAATCCCCCTTTTTATATTTCTGTAAAAATTATGTATTAGATCGCCCATTGTTGCCTCATTGACAGCGGTTCGGGCCCAAGTGTAATGTCAAAGATTATTATGGAAGATCTAGGATTGTCTTGTACAAATGAAAATGCTAGAAGCATTCTCTCTTATAATATTCTTAAAAAAAAAAACCATAGGTGAGATCAAAGATGTGACCTTGGTTTTGTGCACACACCCTGAAATAAGGACAACCGTTAATATTTAGGTAATTGATATGCTAGTAAGAAATTACTCAATCATCTTGGGAATAGATTGGAAAGCCTTGACAGGTGGATACCTCTCACTCGACGGGACACACTTATCCATTCCTCGAGAGGGTAAAAACATCATTGTCCTTAGAGAGGGAAGGATTTCACCTTACATAGAGAGTATTCCACAACCTAATGTGAATTATATCGAGGAGGAAATAGGGGTGTATTCCATCTTTGTCGAGGAGGATAGCATTCCCTTGGAAAAAATTGACTTAGACGACAGTATGTGGCACATGAACTTTGATGGTTCATGGTCTAATGAGGGAAATGAAACTGGAATTATCTTGTACTCTCCCATGGAGAAAATTCATAACTTTCCTTATAGGTTGGAGATTTCTTGCAAAAAAAATGTCACTGAATTCGAAGATTTACTATTAGGCATTGAAAATGTCTATAATCTAGGTTGTGGTCAACTTATAGTTTTTGGAAATTATGAGCTTGTTGTGAACATTGTATGTAAGATATACTCTCCTAGCAACAATTTGATGAAACGATACACCCAAAATGTTTTTACACTTATCTCGAACCTATTATCTTTCAACATTACTCATGTCAAGAGGGAATTGAACTCAATGGCTGATCGGTTAGCTGTTTTTGTAGCTTCTCCTAATCGGAAACTTCTGCCACACAGACCCGATTATACTTTTCAATCTCTATATCGTCCACATATCCCTAACAATATAAAATCATGGAAGGTATTCCCTAGCAATGAGAGCATATGTGCTTTCATTCAAAATGAACCCCATAAGCCCAAGGAAATTATATCCATGGAAGATAAAAAGATTCCTAAAGGCTTTAATCCTTTAGAGAGTTCATTTTCATCGAGTGATGTAGGAAATAAGGAGAAACATAAATAATAGGAGTCGAAAAGGAAGGTGGGTGAAACCATCTCCTTGAACATTGGGACACCCGAGTCTCCAAAGAATGTCAAAATAGGTGCCCAATGTTCTGATGAAGAGAAGATGCAGTTTGCCAAGCTGCTTGGAAAATTTCAAGATGATTTTGTTTGGTCTTATGAGGATATTCGTGGTTTTGATCCCTCTCTTATACAACATGCCATTCCCATGAAGGAAGGCATAAAACCATTTAGACAAAAGAAAATACCTATTAACCTTGCACTAGAGGAAACTATTCGAAATGAGTTGGAAAAGCTCTTGAAATCCAGAATCATCTTTCCTATCAAGTATTCTAAATGGGTTTCCAATTTAGTTCTTGTTCAGAAAACAATTGGTCAAATCAGATTATGCGTTGATTTTTGTGCATTAAATCGGGCTATTGTAAAAGATCACTTTCCTCTCCCTAATATGGAAATGATTTTGCAGCAAGTTGCAAGGTCACAGATGATGTCCATACTTGACGACTTTTCAGGTTACAATCGAATCAAGGTAAAAAGGAAAGATAAATATAAAACCACCTTTATTACTCATTGGGGCACCTTGACTTATGAACATATGCCTTCTGGATTATCTAATGCAAGTGCCACTTTTAAAAGGCCTATGCAAATATCTTTTGATGATTTGATTCGCATTATTATTCATATCTATCTTGATGATCTAATCCTGTACTCTAAAGGACTATCAATTGTCTCGAAGTTTCAAGAATTACGGTTGGGTCCTTTCAATATTTATTTTGTCATGGGTACAAACTCTTACATTCTAAAATATTTACAAGAGCGATTGTTTTCCTACAACACTAACGGTTCTCACTTAAAACGCTACGTGGAACCAACTTGAAAAGTTTTAACGCTGTTTGGTTTTTCTGTATATTAGTAGTCTAGTTCTATTTTCATTTTCATTACTTCTTTTCAATTCTTCTTTTACAGTAGTTTAAATTATTCTTTTATTTAATAGTTTTCGTTATTCTTTTTGCAATTCTGTCATTTTATTTCTGTTATTTTAAATTTTGCAGTTCCATTTCTATCATGACTTTTATTGTTTTTCATCTTTTTAGTTTAATTTTGGTCAAGAATAAGATGGATCAGTTCTTCCACAGTGACACTCATGCAAGGTATTGCTAGTCAATAACAATCAAGCTTACACAATTGTTACGATGTCCCCCTTGAAATCATGATTGGATTTGTTATCTGCTTTCACTGTTGTCTTATGAATAAATTGGTTACCTCCCGCTTCTGCTTTCCATTTCTTCATCCATTGAGAGTTAAAAGAGAAAGTCCATTAAAATTTTCTCCTTGAAGTCAATAACAAATTATGGTTGAATGATTATGCATACAGGGATAAACCCCCTCATACTTAACATTTTTCATGAGTTATTCCCAAATTCCTAGTCATTTTCCCATTAAATCTGCTCACTTCCCCCTGTTGCATGATCATTTTGGTTATATCTTCTTGGTCTCTTGTTCTTTTGGTCTGTGAAACCATATATTATGAGTTCTTAATCTGTTGGAAACAAATATCCCTGTGGAATCGCCAGTTTGTTGACAATAAAAATCGCAACGAGCAATTTCGCCCGCAAAGTATTGCTAAATCCTATTATTTAAACTATGCTAATAAGATATAATACTAGTAGGTGGGATCCCCTTGTAGACTAGAGGCTCAGAGATAGTCATATCACAGTTTTCATGTTGTTTTTTCGATACTTCTTACAAGGTCTTATATGGTTGATGATGCAGTCTTGGTTTTGTTTTTGACATAATGGCAGGTGGATAATACATTTTATGTGATGTTCCCTTTTTATAGGCTCTGATTCTATGTTATGAGTGGCATATACTACAGTTGTTACATTCGATGAATCACTATGATCATTACCTAGATACACCTGCACAAGACATATGTTAGTAACAACTTAAAACAAAGGAAATGGAAAGAGACTTATAACAAAAAAAATCCAAAGAAAAAGGGACTATACTATGCTATGTTAAGGGGTTATGTGCAAATGAAATGAAAATAAGTTAGTATTAATCCTAACTAGAAATGGTTAGTGGCTATGTAAATTATATTTGAGTTATATCGGGCGCATTTGGTATGGTATGGATTTTGGCAATGGCTAATATGGATATTGGGTGGCGAAATTGGCAAGCAATAGGTTGCAAATTTCAATGTATTGAATTAATGACATGGTTAATGGATGGTTTTTGGTTGATTGTCGTGTACTACGAAATTGAATGTGAGGAAGATGGAAGTGATGTGCAGTAAATGCACGTCACTCCATACTTCTCCCATCGCTTTGTCACCCTAGCATGATTATTGTTTCATTTGGTTTTGATGGTGGTTAAGCTCTGAGATTCAAACCTGGGAGGAACTTCTTGACCTGCTCGCCCTTGTTAAAATCCATTGGTTACAGGTATGATTCTTTTCGCCCATCCATGAATTTTTCTCTGTATATGAAATGAATGATGGCTCGGTAATGTGTTAGCTTGTGTTTTCCTGATATTGGAAACTGTGTAAATGTGTGGGTATTCTCTCTGGAATGACTGTGTGGTTATTTGTTTTGCAAATGAAAGAATTGGTTTGTTGAAGCTATGATTTCATTGATTGTTTTGTGTGTTGAAAATTGTGATGGATCTCTATTGTTTTAAGAATCTATGGGTATTTTGTTAGAGGGTTTTTCTCCATTTGGCCTTGCTGGCCACTCCCTCACAGTTATGGTGACTATGTCCGGTGGTATTCAGGTTACTATGGGGTTGTTGTATATGTTTTCAAACTACCTTTTGGTCACTGTGTATCTTCCAGAGCCACGGTCGTGGGTTATTCACCTGGTTGTGGGCTTATTTTTGTGGTATTGGCATCGACAAGTTGGTTATGGGATGGCCATTACGCCAAGATGTATGATTTAGGGTTGTCGGTGATACCTTGGGTCTGCATTTCCACTGGCATTGTTATAAATTGGTTCTTCCCTTCAAAAAAGCACGAGGTTTATGCCTATGTGTGTTCTTGATATTTTTTACTATCCAGTGAGCAGTCCTTAGAGTTACAAAGAAACCACGTGGTTCCACCGTGCCTGTTGTGAGGGGTCTTTGCCTATTTTTGATATGTTCAACCTCCATCTTCTCTATGTTTTTATGACCAAGCGAACTCTTGATCACTTCTTGTGTTCATTGTTACAGAGACCGATTTTGATAACCCCAACTATTTGCACTCTTGTCGAATATATTGTTGACTGTCACAGATTAGTTGGTTGGTTATGACAGTTCTTTGAGTATTATCTTGTCTCTATTTGATCGAGTTGTTGGAAAGTTGTAATTGGGGATGAAAATTGGTATACAACCAAGGGGTTGTCTCCTTTTGTATGACAGCTGCATCAATTGGTTGATTGGTGGTAAATGGTAACATACAGTCAGAGGGTTTCCTCTTTTCGTTATGCATTGGATCGTTGTGTTCCTACAACATGGTGTCAATTGTTAGTTGGTGGTCGCTGTGTGTTTTATTATCCCTGATTAGGATCATTACATGTTAGGGAAAATGATGGTTGTGACTTCATTGTTTGTTGTGTATGGATTAAGGAGACATCGTGCATTTTTTTATTGCACCATCATAATGAAGCTGAGGTTTTGTATTATGGTTTCATTGCAAGTTGTATTGGTTAATATTATTAAAAGAATGAAATCGCGCAAGTTTTAAAAAGTCTGATGATTTAGGAAAAGACCTATGTCTATGTTTGATTTGGGAAATTGCAAATTATGGACAGTGGTTGATATTTTATAGAAATATATGTTGGACAGAGATGAAGCAAAGTGACTGTGTGTTCCTTTTGATTTCGTTTAAATAAAAAGAAAAGAAATGAAAGGATACAAGTATTCTCTTAACAAGAATGTGAAAGGAATAGTGATTCTGAGTATGAATATAGACTGTGTTAATTGAGAAACTTTGGAAAATGGAATGTGGGACAATGAACAGTTTTTGACACACACAAATTGTTAATTGGTATCGATATTCTTGCATTGAATACAAAGTTTTTTTTATGGATTACTTAATTGGTTTTACGAACAACATTGGTTCTTTTCCCTACCATTATTTCACTTTTCGCACAATACAATTCCGCTCACCTTCCCATATTCACTATCCACTCTGTTTTCTTAAAATTTAATTATAGTTAAGATAAATTCAGTATTATGACAGTTAAAGGATCATACAGGGATGAATTAAAGTGATATATTCTTTTGATTTATGATACAATTGATTGTTTGATGTTTTTTGAGCAGTAATCATGATCTATCCCCCCTCATTTTAACACTTTTCACTCAATACAATCCCTCACATGTCCCAAAACCCTTATTCACCCCCTTCTCATTGACAAGTATTAAACGATTTGTATGGATTGGATTGCATGAGTCCAATGTGTTGCCAAGCCAATATTTGTTTCATATTTGAAAGAGATGTCATGTATGGTTGTTGAAGAAACTATTTTCTAATAAATAATGCATACAAGAATGAGCTTTTTCAGCAGAGGTAGCCATGGTCGGGGTAACAAAGGAAGAGAAAATTGGAACAGGGGCCCTAGAAGGCCAAGGTTTTCTATACACTTTCATGCAGACTTGCAAGAGTTGGGCCAACTATTCCAAGATTGATTTTTTAACTGCATTGGGCAAGGAGTGGTCCAACCTAGGCCAGAAAGGCCTCCCTTCCAAGCCCCACATGTCCATGCTATTCTATTGCCTCCTCATGTCTCACTACAACCTGAAATCCCTAAAAACGACGAATGGCAAGATATTTTCCACTCGACAGTCTCCCAACATTGTGGTTGGCCTAACTTGTCTCTACCTACACCTCCACATGTTAATCAAATTATCCAAGATGCCCCTTTCCACTCACCAGTACAGTCTTCCCATGCAAGAAAAAGGTTAAAAATTGAGGTCCACCATTCCCTTGACAAAGGAAAAGTTGTTGTTTCCCCCTCCTCACCCTCAAATGAATCTGCCAAATCCATGTCCTCCCGCATCCATTTGAGAGATGATTTCTCTCATGTGATCAGTGAGATTAGGCCTAAAGGCTCCACACGGCCTAAGGAAAATTCAGAGAGATCAAAGGGTGACAACAACAACAAGGGAAAGATTGCTTCTCAGAGTGGCAAATATGGGTTTTAAGTGTTTTTATTTATTCATCGTGAGAACATTTGACTTCTGAAATTTTGGATAACACACTTTTTTTTGGATATATGGATAATATATTTTTGGAAATAATTTGAATTATCATTGATATAAATTGTAGAATTTTGATAAGATGATGGGATTCACAAGGAGGGATGTTTTGATTGATTAGCTAGTTGTATTATGTTTGTTAAAAAAAACTAAAGGGAGTCACAAGGGGTCCCACCTACTAGTTATTATTTATTTAAAACCCTTATTATGATTTTATTACTTTTCCCCCTTAACTAAAAGGTTGGTTGAATTTTAGTTAACTTAACTAAAGAAGTGGTTCAACTACTTCAATTAATTCTAATTGTTTAAAGTCAAAAGGAAAAGGAGGAATAAGGGGAGAATAGAAGGAGAAGCATACTAAGGTCTATTTTTTGAGTTTTGTTGAGATAATTCAGTTTTCATTCATTCTTTAATTCATTGCAAGACTAATTCATTCATTCAGAAAATTACATAAAAAATAAATTTTCCAGCAAGCTTTCATTATAAAAAAAAATCAGCCTAAGCAATTGTAATTAATACTTGTGAATTAGGATATAAATTGTCATGTATATAAACATAGGGTAATATTCTCGTCTATCTTGCTTTAGCCAAGTAAGATATGAAAATGCTTGAGTAAGATCATTCATATCTTTTCCTCAACACTGAGGACATACCATAATGGTCTGAAATATTTATTTGATGAGCCAACTCTAAATGCTAGGAAAAGAAAATGGTTAGAATTTCTAAGTGAATATGACTTTGATATAACTAATATCAAGAGGAAAGAAAACAAAGTGGCTAATGCACTCAGCAGAAGATTTCATGAGTTGCATGTTACAACCATTAGCATGTACCAATCAGATTTGAAAGACAGAATTTTGGAGGCTGCAAAATCAGATTTGCAATACAAGGAATTAGTGGCAAAATTACAGCAAAGTATTTTGCAGCAGAAAATTGAAGAATATAAGCTAGATAATGATGAAATTATCATGTATAGGGGAAAAATTTACGTACCAAATTCTCAGGAATTGAAAAATCTGATATTGAGAGAAATGCATAATGTGCCTTATGTTGGGCACTTAGGTTATCAGAAAACTATTACAGTTGTCAAGTGCCAATATTATTTTCCAGGAATGAAGAAAGAAGTTGTTGATTTTATTGCCAAATATTTGGAATGTCAAAAGGTAAAGGCTGAGCATAGACACCCAACTGGTTTTCTACATCCATTACCCATTCCTGAGTGGAAATGGGAAGTTTTAATAATGGATTTCATCACCAAACTTCCTAGAACAAACTAGCAACATGATTATATCATGGTAGTGGTGGATAAGCTTACTAAAGCTACCCATTTTATTCCAATAAATCTCACTCACAAGGAAGCCAACATTGTTGATGTTTATATGAGAGAAATTTCTCGATTACATGGTATACCCAAGACAATTGTGTCTGACAGATATCCAAAATTTACATCAAATTTTTGGAAGGGATTTGTAACAAATTTGAATATTAGTACAACAAATTGGGATTATTCAAGGGATTAGTACAACATATCATCCATAATCAGATGGACAAACAGAGAGGGTGAATCAAGCGATTGAGGATATGTTGAGGATGTATGTGATGGATAAACCATCAAATTGGGAAGGCTACCTACACTTAGTAGAGTTTTCTTATAACAATGGGTACCAAACATCTCTAAAGATGAGCCCATTTGAGGCACTTTATGGAAGAAGGTGCAACACATCGGTAAGTTGGGATAACCCAACAGATAGACCAGTGGTTGGGCCAGATTTACTCGGGGAAATGGAGGAGAAAATGTTGAAAATAAAACAAAATTTAATGGCTTCCCAAGAAAGGTAGAAATGCTATGTTGATAAGGGAATAACTCACAGGGAATTTAAAGTGGGGGACCATGTATTCTTGAAAGTGAAGGCCAACAAAAGTTCACTGAAGTTGGGAAATTGTTCCAAGTTGGCAGCTAGATATTGTGGACCATTTGAAATCCTAGAAAGGATTGGTCCAGTAGCTTATATGATTACATTGCCTGCATCTATGTCTGTTCATAGTGTATTCCATGTATCATTGCTCAAGAAATATATACCTAATGCTAATCATGTTATTGATTGGAATGTGATTCAGGTGGAGCAAGAAGATGCTTTACAAGTACATTCGGTACACATTTTGGACTGGAAAATCAAATAGCTTTGGAATCAAGCCATAGGGATTGTAAAGTTCCAATGGACTTGGTACGGTCTTGAGGACGCTACTTGGGAGAATGAGGATGCAATGCGGGCAGAATACCTGCATATTTTTAAGGATTTTTGAAGTGT
Organism: Picea engelmannii; assembly: GCA_009831015.1. Lineage (NCBI taxonomy): Eukaryota > Viridiplantae > Streptophyta > Pinopsida > Pinales > Pinaceae > Picea > Picea engelmannii. Next base: position 356,137 of record ML805028.1, on the reverse strand, counting down.
TGGTTGTAGATGTGTACATAATGCACTGAGGACAGTGCATAAATAAGGGGAGGGGATTGTAATACCCCTAGGCTGAACCCAATTGTAAATGTAAATGTAAATTTACTTAAGATGGTGAGTTGTTTGATATCATTTTTTTGTATGCACCTTCCATTGTATAGTGCGCACATGTACTACGCAGTAAAATGATGAAGTGTACACATTCCATGATACCGCGTGCAACAAATTTGAGTGTGTGCGATATTGAAGGCAAGGAGATTTTTTGTATATGTTTTGTTTATAGGCTTGTGAGCTAGTTATTATAAGCTAGGACGCTTATGTTTTTTATTAGGCCAGAGGGCCTAGATGTTAAAGGCCAGTGAGCCTATTTTTGTATATGTCTCATGATTAATATAATACATCGTTACGTGTAGACTGACCACGATAAAAGAGTATGGGGGAATAAACTCCACTAGTTAGGGAAAGGGGGGGATAAAAGTTAAGGAAAATGGCTAAGCTAGGGAGATTAATCCAAAAAGGAATATTATATTAATATTCCTTAAAGTATAAAGTATGGATAATTATTTTATCCTAAGTTCTAAGGATGGGGACAAGTGGGCCAAAGTAGCTCCCAACATGACAAGTGTCAATTTGTTAACATCCATACATATAGTTTGGACTTAGTTCATTTTCCCATCATTCATTCAATCATTTCATCATCATTCACTCACTCATTGAGTTGTCCTCCATACCTTTATGTTATTGTCCCTGTACCTGAACTTGTATCTATACCCATACATGTTTTTGTACCTGGTTAGCTTGGGAGATGGACTTAAGAAGCAGGTTGTCAGGCCCATGGGATACTGAAGAGGTGGGTTGTCAGGATTGTGAGTGATTTCTCTCTAGGTGAGAGAATTGTTGGGAATTGATTTATCAAAGTTGCTAAACTGCAGCGACAAGGCTCTAAGACTTCCTGCCTGGCCTGTCTGGCCTGTTGTTGAAGCCCTGGAAGGGAAGTGGGGCAGTTGAGGGACTGTTGAGCAGAGAAGGGGCACACTTCTTGGGGTGGGACGGGCATGTGGGGAATGAGGGACAGTAGGTTGTTAGTTTGAGTGGCACCTATGATAGAGTCTTTCATGTTGTCTGAGATACGTCAATCTGGTTAGGAATCCCTTTACCCGGGTGGAGTTTAGTCCCAACTTGGGGGTGACCCACTGCTGAGAGTGATGAGCAGTGTGGTCTAAGGCTGGGAGGTTTGTGGAAGGTCTGCACGCAATTGGTGATATTATTACTAAGATAAGTGTCAATTGTGTGTTAATTTATATGTTGCATTATTATTTTTGTATTATATTTATGGGCATTTCCTGTCTATGTTGCATGTATATGTTTACTATTATTTCTGTATAAATCTGTGCATTTACATAATGTATCTGTCTGTTTTAAGTTATATATATAATTTTTTGTAAGATTTTCTATGTGTATATGATTTAATTTGCATACCGTTCGAAATTTTTTACGTGGCATAACCTAGTTGGACGTTAGGGATGTCACATAGCTTGTTCTTTTGATAGACATATTTTGTATAAATAGGAGTCGAGGGTATGAGAAGTTTGGTATTGGATATTACTGTAATAGAGCTCTGCTCTATTGGAGGTTTCCCCCTCGAAGAGGCAAGTGAACATTTCTCTCAGTAATCAAAGTGCTCTTTCTGGTGTTATTTTTGTATTATTTTGGCATTATTGTGGTGTTGTTCTGGTTATATCATTGTTTATATTCCATTTCTAGCTAATTATTTATGTTCTGCATATTATTTTATATCTAGAATATTACATTATTGCATTGATTTTATATTCAATTTTACTTTTGTTGATCAATTGTTGTTAATAAGTTAAAATTATTAAAATTTTAAATAATTAATCAATATTGATTCACCCCCCCTCTCGGTATTGACCAAGTTTCCAATAGAATGGTCTCTGCTTCCCTGGCTAATCGACACGCCTGAAACTAAGTGACTGGATGATGCATGCAACCATGAGCCATAATAGCGTCCTTTAAGCCACTGATAAAGCAGTCAAGATAGAACTCATCCGATAAGCCCTCAGTGTTGATGGCCAACTATTCAAATGTTGTGATGAAGTCAGTCACCAATCCTGTTTGTTTGAGCTTGGTGAGTCGACCCAAAAAAATAGGATTTTGTATCAAAACGGGCACAAACTGCTTTGGTGAACATGTTTGTTGTGAGGGAAATCCCCTTACGGACTAGCAAATAGGGTTATCTTATGCATGTAGATATGACCAAAAGAAATCCACTTTCTACCTTCCTCCCCAAACTTAAACCTCATTCCTTTTCAGCAAATACATGGTTAGACCAACATACCTTGTTCTGGATGTTCGATGTCAATCCTTCTTCATGGTTGATCGCTTGTTGGCAGCTATCCTCTTAAGATTGACCTGCGTACAAAACAAGCAACAAACTACAGATGCATTTTACCTACAGACTAATGGGTTAGAGATTCAAACATAAATTTACTGAATTATGAAGAACTCATATAGTGGGATGGGAAAATCATTTCTTTATTATTAACTTTAATGAATCAACTTACAATGTCGATACCGGCCACTGCTCCATGAATCTTGATCCTAGGCTCCTCTTCAAATGTCCTCCAACTTCTTTGCTTTGTATCTCTTCTTACACAAGGATGTCTAAAGGGTTGGGACAATGGGAATATGCAATTGGGCAGAGTTTCTTTACTCTATTTCTCCTCTTCCAAATGGGACCCCTAACCCTTATTTTATAGGCTAGAAGAAGCTAGGTATTTGGACGAACCCTCAACCATGCATGGCCGAGAGTTTCAGTTAACTCACCCAAAGTTGTGTGTTTCGTCAGACACTTTCCTTTTTTCATGCTTTTATCGGTCCACGTGGGTTGTTTTAGGTCATCTAGTATGTACACGCGTGCAGTAATGCAGTAGGGCATTGTGGCCCTTATAAAAGAGGTTTTTTAAAGAGTTGTTCAACAGTGCTTTGGAAAAGAAGGGATCTGATATGGCCTGATGCCAGGTAAGCATGTATGGTGAAAATTAGGGTTATAACATATGATCCCTAATGTGTGAGGTCAGAAGAGCATATGATGGCCAAAATACATTACCAATCTTTACTGATGTGCTGAAAAAGTGAGCCCAGGGACCAGGAACTGGGAGGCGTCATCTGCAAAATAAAAAATGTCTCACCGAGGCGGGCATACCCATGCTTGGGATAAAATAGAATCATGGCTACCAATCAAATACATTGTAGATCCATGTCAAATAACTATATAAAGTGTAGCCGCGAACAATACACAGCGGAGTTACATCTCAAAACCAAAAAGATATACATATAAAGTATCCATCTTATAGAAGTTGATACGGCCTGATGGTTGGAGATGAGATCTTCAGAGCTCGAGAAACAACTTCAAAATATTCAAAACTCAAGGTAGGATTGTAATATGTGTGTACGACTTCACTACACATAGGTCTTTGATGGCTCGTCGGTCATGGAATAGATAATATTGATGATCAGACTGAAGGCTTCATTGATTTCGAACAAGGACTTGATTGGACATTCAGGATGGTCAGGTATGAGGGCAAGAGACAAATTGTAGAGGCGTCGACTCAGGCTTGGTAGAAACTTCCCTTTTACAACAGCACGACAAATGATGAGACTTAGGTAGCATGGAATTAATCATAAGTTTACGAAGCAGGAGGCAACACAAACTCTCCATATGTTTGGAATAATAACCAAATGGAGGAGGACACAACTCTATGTAGCGAGAACAACTTCCTAATGTCATACTGCATCCCATAGTTTGATGAATAAATGGACATATTTTCTTTATCCAAGGGCAACTCATTATGCTGCCAATAAAGAAAATACTTTTCCCTTCCTCTTTTTGGGGTATATTTGATTTTTTTTTGTCTTTTTCAATAATTTTAGCAAAAAGAATAAAGGAATGTTACGTTACAATGGAGGAATGAGTGTTACAAACATACAAGTTCAAGGTGCAAGGACAAGACTGATGTTCAGAATAATGATACTCGGGAAAAATCCTCCAGGGGCCAAGGGTGTTAAAACGCAGAAGCAAATTGTTACAAGGCTGGCGTATAAGGTATTAAAACGCAGTTAACAAAACACATAATGGTAACATACTTTGATGTAAGTTTAACAAGCCCGGAGAAGGTAAGCTCGGTGGTTTTTCATATTTAGAGAGTCTGAAAAAACATAAAAGAAGACTCCATTGGGGTACCTTTTTCGAACATAGTTTAGTCGGTTTGAAAAAAGGGGTAAACTAGCACTGATAAGACGCTTATTCAAAACCATTTTAATGAGTGTGATAAGGACAAGATCACTCGGCCATTTTTTCATTTTTAAGGAGTCTGAAAAAAGCTTAACTATGGACTCCGTTCGGAATTTTCTTTGAGACCATTTTAACGAGTGTGAAAGAATAAGGTCACTCGGCGATCTTTTCAATTTTAGGGAGTCTGAAAAGAGCTTAACTATGGACTCCGTGGGGGTTCCTTTTTTGTAAGTTTAGTCCCTCGGGCCTGAAAAAGGGGTAAAATTATACCTGAGAGTACTCTTCTAAAGAACTGAAGTTCCATAGAGTATACCTTTGTTCGTACAGTTGACCGTCCAGACCGAAAAAGGGGTAAACTACCGCCAGACAGACGTGACTTCAAATTTCAGTTTAACGAGCGTGAAAGGCCACAAGATTGCTCGACAATCTTTTCATGTTTAGAGGGTCTGAAAAGGGCTTAAAAGAAGACCCGTTATTTTTTGGGAGTCCTGAGGGTGAGGTCAAGAGAGAAAAAGAATCATGCAAATGAGGCTCAAACTCGTATTCAGGAAAAACTACAAGGACTCTCGAGGCTACAGTGTTTTAGAGACAGCATGGATACCATAATGCAACCAGGATCTACCTAGGGCATCCATTTTCCGGTAAGCTCTACCACCAAGTTGTGACACTTCTAAAGAAACTATGATGGTTCCGTGTCACAACCGGATGGGAACGATCCTATGGTAAGGGAAAAAAAAACAACGAGATACAAAATTTAGGGTAGAAACCTAACCTATATGTTCAAGTTCATCCTTGAAAAAAAAAAAAAATCCATGGACCGTTGAAAATTACCCAAAAACTCAAAAACAATGTCCCAATACTTGATCATATCCCTCCCATGCAACTCCTGAATCACGCTAAATGGTTTTCGTTATAAATAAAATGATAAGGGAGGCCAAAAAAGTGACAAAAAGAGGCCGAAAAGTCTATAAATAGAAGCTAGCAGCTCATTGTCACCATTGATGATTTGGAAATTGACTTTGGAGCCAAAAGACCCCCTTTGTCAAAAGCGATGATTCCAGGAGCTACAGTGGACGAAACGAACTTCTGTCTGGACCAAGTAAGTACAAACTCTCTTATATTTCATTTTAAGTCTTGATTTTTGCATTGGGTTTCATTTTTTAGGGGGGTGTCGACCTTTAAAAGGTCGGCCCTAGGTCCACGCGGGTTGTCTCGGGACAAGCCGCGTGTACATTTGGGCAGAGTAAACTTTGCACGCGTGTACACACGACTGTCACTATTACAGCATGCATGGACCCCCTTATTGAATGAAAAAGGCTTAAAAAGCAAGGGTTAACCCTCCTGAACCTTGGTGTTTTGCAGGATGTATGTCCACTGGAGAGAAAGAGAGCATGAAGAGGTTAGTGAGTTGGTCGAGGAAGACCCCAATGCTGTGGCTACTTTGATGCAATGTGGTTTACTTAAGTTTTTCCTATGTCCTTTTATGCGGGCACAACCTAGGCTACTGAATGCCTTGGTTGACTACTGGCATCTAGATGCAGAGGTATTCATATTAGAGGGGCAGTCACTGGTGCCCACGGTTGAGGACATTTAGTTTTGACTAGCCTCTCCAGGAGAGGGGAACCAGTCAACTTGCGGACTTTTCCTTTGGGGCCGCATAACATAGCGGAATTGATAGGTCTATGTTGTGTAGATGATATAGACCTCTCAAGCACGCAGGTTCCCATAAGCAAGATCACCGACTTATCGCTACAGGCGATAGTATTTCTTATTGGGCGAATTACTGGTTATGCGGCTCTACATCAAGCGTCCCGTGCACATATGAACTGTGCAGTCCAGTGCTTGAATGCACAAGTTTTTTATTAGAGTACCACATTGCTTGAGTGTATGAAAAGGCAGTTGACAAATTTTCGTTTGCGGACACATAGGAACTTTGGGTTCGGGACCATTATGTGTTTTTTCTTTTTTGAGAGAGTTCCGATTTTTGGTCCTCGAGTAGTTGTATGAGGACATCGGGCCTCTCTTCCTGTTGTGTGTAGATGGGCAGTATTATTGCCGCGACAGGGTGGCGGAAGGACTAATGAGTCCTTCGATGATGACTTATTCGCGTGGTTGTCACGACAGATACCTATTATAGAGGATTACCCCTATGTCGTGATTGATTTTTCGAGAGACCCTGAGATACCAGTACCTCCTGGTGAGGAGCGAGGGGAGATGGGTAAGTCTCCACCTTTGTAGTTTTTTTTGTTTTAAACACATGTAATTTTTATGTTGTTTTGTTATATATATCATTTTTTTTTTTTATGCCAGAGTATTTGATGGATATGTGTTCATTGTGTGCAGATGTGGGACCAGTGTGACCTGTTGACTATGCAAGGAACATGCATCGTCCTCAGCCAGGGACCGCACCTGCCACCGCAGGGGGACCAGCGGTAGCAGGAGATCTTCTAGCCGGGAAGGCTGAGAGGGTATTGAGATGAGTCGAGCGTAAGTTTATGGCACTCACTCGCACGGTCTCGATGGCAGAGATTGAGGACCTGCCACCATCTATGCAGCCTCATGTAGTGGGGGCACCACGAACGTGGGTCGAGTTGTTTCGGAATTTAGCCAACGCTATGGATCAGTATAATAGGGCCCACAAGCCCTGACTTTAGCTAGACATGTTGACGTGCCACGAGCACTACTTGTATATATTGTTTGAGGGCATAAGCCCTGTGACTCATTATTGGTCCTATTTTTGAGGCGCTTGCGTCCATCGATGTACTCTGGTTACTTTATGATATTATATATGTTTTTTTTTGGTCTTTTGTGTCTTATGGATCATGTGTGCAAAAAATGTATTTACATGTTTATGTGAATGTTATTTCATATGTGTGCAATATGCCAATCTAAAATTTGATTAGCTAGAGTATCGATAACTTGGTTTAATCTCCTAGGAACATGAAAATATGTAATATAATCAAAGTTTCACTCTAAGAGATGTACCCTAAGGAATCGTCAGTGTAAAGTTGGATCGTGAACCTGGTATACTTTGTTTAACTGAGACACAACCAGTTGAGCATCGAGATAGACCCAGAGATGAGAGATACCCAATGAAAAAGCATCATAAAGAAACTCAATAACTGCACTATACTCAGCGACATTTTTTGTGGTGTCACCTAAGCATATACCTATGGAAGATAATAACTGGATTTGAGGTGTAAAGATTACCCAAGCTGCGGAGGTAAGCCTCCGAGTGTGCCAACTAGCACTGTCTGCATACCCAACGAACACCTTAGAATCACTTGACATTTTCCACAGTGATGAAAGATAACATCAACGACATGTCCATAACACTAAAAGAAACTAAAAAGTAATAGTACAAAGACTATACATATGTACAAAAGGTTACCCACAATGACCTACCTATGAGTAATACCTCTTGAGGTAGAGCCCATTTCTAGGCTCCGCCGAAGCATTCCCTTCAAAATCAACCAGACGATAAGCGCCCTTTTTTAAAACCTCTTTTATGATGAAAGGTTCGAAACACATGGGTTTGAATTTTCCTACCCCCGGGGGGTCCTTATCTTGGTCATAGACCAGGACAAGGTCACCTTCAAATAAAATCCGAGGATGAACAGACCTATCATACTGACACTTGAACTTATGTTTGTGAGCCTCGTTGGCCAGGGCCGCATCACGATGCTGCTCATTGAGCTGCTTAAGGTATATTAATCGCTCTTCAAGTGGAGAAGTGTCTGGCAGTAATTGTACTGCTAATTTTAGAGATGGGATCTGACATTCGATGGGCAAGATTGCCTCCATCTCGTAAATGAGTTGAAAAGGTGAGAAAATGGTTGCAGTCTTAATCGATGTTTGGTAAGCCCATAATGTCGAGTATAACATTAAATGCCAATTTGACTTGGCTGAGTTGATAGTTTGCTATAGAATGGTCTTAAGAGTTTTGTTTACAGCTTCCACCTGCCCATTTGCTTGGGGGTAGTAGGGTGATGAATGTTCTTGCCGTAGCCCAAGATTTGATGTTAACTCGGTCATCATCTGGTTCTGAAAGTGACTTCCATGGTCAGTGACAATCTCCCTCAGGACACTGAACCTTGCTATTATATGATTGAATAAAAAGAGAGTTGTAGTCTCTCCATCATCTTTAAACATTGGCATAGCTTCGACCCACTTTGTGAAGTAGTCTACAGCTACAATGATATAGTGGTTCCCCCTTGCTGAAGGAGGGTTGCATGTAGTGTAATCAATCCCCCACTTGGTGAAGGGACCAACTGTGATGACAGGAAACATGGGAGTGGGATGTGCCCTCATCTTCCGAGAGAAGATTTGGCACGGATGGCACTTCTTGACTGATTCGATACAATCTTTGATAAGTGTCGTCCAGAAGTAACCTGCTTGTAGAATCTTTTGGGTTGTTGCCAACCCAGAAAAATGACCGCCACAAGCTCCAGTATGGCAATCGTTAAGTACGATAACCGCTTCTTCATGAGTGAGACATCGGCGTAGGATGCAGTCTACATCTCTCCGATGCAATGTATCATCGAGTATGAGATAATTCTTAGCCTGATGGCATATGCGTCAACGCTCATCATGAGAAGAAGTGGTGGGGCACTTCAAAGTCTGCAGATAGAAAAGTATATCTCCGTACCAGGGATCCGAAGAGGTGATCAAAAACATGTCTCTTCTGATAGGCAACTCTTCGGTCACAAGATCACCTGACTCAACTGGAAGTTCCAAAATAATTTTTGTGAAGACCAGTGACTTTTTCGACTTCGATGAAATGAAATCTAAGTCAAAATCCTAGAGGATGACTATCCATCTACTGATTTTTCCACCTATACCCATCATGTAAACATGTACTGAAATGGATTTACGACAACAATGATCGTGGTCTTGCGAAACAGAACATAATGATGGAACCGTTGAACAACGTGGACTGCTGCCAACGTAAGTTTTTTGATATGAGAATAATTGAGTTCCGGTCCTACGAGGCCTCATCTCAGGTAATAGATGACATATTCGGCGAACAAATCATCTTCTTGAACTAAGACCATGCCAATGGTTGACTCTTTTCTAGCCAAATATAATAAGAAATCTTTGATATAGTTAGGTGGTTAGAGTAGAGGGGCAGTTGTGAGTGCATCTTTCAATGCAGCGAAAGAGCATTGAGCGGCATCGTCCCAAAAAAAAGGAACGTTTTTTTTAAGTAAACGCATAAATCCCTTGGTGTTCTCGACGTAGTTAGCAATAAAGCGTCTTAGAAAATTTTCCTTGCCCTGTAGACTCTGAAGTTGAAGGATTGTGCGTGGGGGGGGGAACTGAATTATTTCCTCAACCTTGAGAGGATCGACCACGATCCCTGTTGTTGACACTATGAAACCTAACAATCATCCTAATGTTACACAGAAGCTGCACTTGTTTGGATTCAAGCGAATCCAAAAGTAGCGACAACATTCGAAGATAAGTCGGAGGTGTGTGGGATGATTCGTTCTCTTGCGAGATCGAGATGCTAAATCATCTAAATAGGCCTCGACTATATGCTTGAGGTCATGGAAAGCAAAAGACATGGCCCACTGAAAGGTGGCTCCACCATTTTTTATACCAAAAGGCATATTACGATACACAAATGTACCCCATGGACAGATGAATGTCGTTTTGTGTTGGTCTTCAGGTTTGATTTGGATTTGATTATATCCCGAAAAAACGTCCATGAAAGAAAAAGCTTCGCAACCCGCATATTCATCAATGATCTGGTCGATGAAAGGTGTGGGAAAATTGTCTTTGGGACAGGCCTTGTTCAAATCATGGAAGTCGATACATACACGAATCGTGCCTTTTTTTTTATTGACCGGCACGGGGTTTGACACCCATTGGGTCAAATGGATAGGATAGATAAACCCAGCTTTTAGAAATTTCTCAACCTCAACCTTAATGGTTGTTGATTTCTTAGGATTAACTGGATGAAGCTTCTGCCAAACAGGCTTGGCATCAGGATACATTATGATTTCATGTTCAACTATTTTTGGATCGATACCTGGCATTTCCTCATAAGACCGGGCAAAAATGTCTCGAAATTCTTTGAAAAGATCTGTATAGAGTTGAATCTCTCTGGGCGAGCAGTCAGCTCTGACGAAAACATTCTCCACGACGTCAGGGTTTCGGGAGATATTGATTGGTATGGTTTCAGCGATGGTTTCCATATTAACCTCAGCATAAACTTCGTGGGTAGCTAAGAGATTAATAGGACAAGACCGATCTCCCGTCATAGTCACAGTGAATTCTCCTGCTTCGATTCGGCTTAACTCTGGGAGGAAGTATGATCTGTGATGAAGATATTCCCAGGGTTTGTCCAGACTCGTCATTGCTTCAATTATTGCTTCGTCAGAGGGCAAGACCAAGTCTAACGAATCGGTGCCAGCAAGAGAACCCTGAGCCCAAATAGGCTCTAGAAGTGGATCAAACTCTTGCACAGGGGTTGGATCAGTGTTAGTTGAAGTTTGTTGGACTAGAGAGTAGGCTACTTCTGGTGTGGACAAGGGCATGGACATGCCCGGGTTCCCTGTCCCATCCATAATGGCCGATGGGGAAGGACGTATCCACGGATCGTTGAGGTAAGTTGTGCGGAACGACGAAACTTGAAAAATCTCAACCTTATGGTGATTGGATATAAACTTGATATCACCTTGAGGGGGCGAGTAATCGATGGTACCCATCAAATATGGAAATAAACCAACCCCTACGTTGATGACACCTGGTTGAGGATTATCAATCATCGAGACCATGGATGCCCCCAATGCAGGGTCAGGTCTGGAGAAACACAATTGATCGATGGTCACTATCCGGCCCTCGTGTGGAAACAACAAGACTCGAAAAACTGTAGCAACCACAGCTTGCATGGAATAAGTCCAACTCCTTCCTAACAAGAGGTTATAGTCGAGCGGTGCATAGACTACCTCTACTTCGACACACATGGTCTTCCCTCCTAACTGTACGAGAAAATAAAGAAGGATACCATGTGGTCGGAACGAACGATTGTCGAAATCCATGAGGAGAGTAGGTGACAGAGACAAAATGGGCTGGCCAAAAGCCTTCCAACATGCCAATGACATAACGCATGTTGAGGCGCCCTCATCAACCACCGTGCGGAAGATATTCTGAGTAAAATTTTTCGTGGGATAAGACACTACTATCTGAAAGGTTACGTGGTAAGGCAGACGAGGTTTTAAGTCGGTTGTATCCAGCATGATTGTACCCAGAATACAAGTCTTGGTAGATCCTAGAGCAGTTAACAAGGCTTTCCTTTGGGAAGGGCAGCTTTGGATGACTTCCAAAGCGGACATCTCACAAGGGGTTTGTGATAAATCTTCCACCACAGAGTAGTTCTGGCGGCCCTTGTGTTTGGATTATGAGAAGCTTTTTTGAATGCGCCTTTGGGAATGCATGTCATTGTTTCACCCAACATCTTCTCAATCTGTAGAGGAAGAGATGGGAGTTCAACTTCTTTACCCTTCTAAGAAGTTCTTGGTTTACTATAGTCATGTGCTCTAGTCGATATAAAAGCATCACTCTTCACCATATATACGTTCGAGGATGTGGGGTTGTTCACAGGTGGAGAGGGTCCTTGGTTGCCCCCTTCCGTGCTTGTAGAGGCATGTGTTAGATTTTTCCCATGTTGGAATGGATTGGTTAACACGGAAGGTTGTTGCTCTGTCACAAACTTTTGGGCCTCTGCAAGCCGGGGACAAAGGTGGTTTGGGTGGTCTTCCGCGCACAGGTTGCATGGATACCTCGCCTTTCGTTTCTCAGTATTTCCCCTGTGAACATTATCAATGGGTTTCTTATCCCCCTTACCCTTCTTTCATCTTTTTTTTATTTCCTTCAGGCTGTTGGGTGGCCTTTTGATTAGTCGATTGCACCGTGTGTACATCCTACGTTTTGGTCAAGGGAGCAACCAAAGCAGTAGTTTGGCTAGCCACTGTGTGTTGTATAGACAATTGTTGCAACTGATTCGTTAGTTGTTGAGCGAGCTTGGTTTGTATTGAACCAACAATACCATCGGCATGTGTTCCAACTCTCTGTCTGGTTTTATCAAGTATTGAGCGTGGTGCATCTGGAAAGATCTCATATAATAAACTGGACTGAGAATAGATTAGCTCAAGTTGTTGAGCTCTCATGATGGCGTCTTCTTCGGAAAATACTCCCGACGTCGTGACATCCTTGGAAAACTATGGGACCAAAGACTTAATAAACCACTCAAGAAGAAATGCTGGTGGGACTGGTACCTTAATTAAACTCTTTCGGTGTCTCCATTCTCGGATCTGATCAGAGATATGGTCCTCTTTTGTCTGTGAAAAATTGGCCAGCAATTCTGTGCCAGCGTCGTATCTCACAGGTAACTGGAAATGGTTTAGGAAATCCAAGGCCAATTCACCGAAGGAAGAGTATCTTGAGCAGTTGAGCTCGATGTGCCATTTCGTGGCACTCCCAATGAGAGTACGTTGAAACAATTGCAACTGTACGGAGTCATCTTTCAACGAGTTAGATGAGCACCAAAGATGGAAAGTAGTCACATGATCTCCTGGATCTTCGTTAGGCTTGGATTCGAACTTTGGGATGTCCGAAGGAAACTTCGTCGGCATAGGAGGCCAACGTGGATCATGACAAATAGGGTCATTCAACAACCTTATCAAGTCTAGCAAATGCAAAGTTGCCAGGAAAGGTAGTTTGTGTTGTTGGTGATAACCTGGGAAAAAGGGACCTGGAGTTTGACTGGCACCAGGTTGCCGGGAAAAGTTCGGTTGTTGGCCTGGATTCTGGTAGAAACCATGGCCATGGCCATCATATGGATTTTGCGTATGTGGACACACCATCGACAGATTTCCAAAATAGGACATAGATGGTTGGGCATTCATTACATTTGAAGGACTTTGGGAAGGGTTGCCCCATGTCGGTCCCGTGGGGATAGGCATAGTACTTTGTCTGGGGTTCCATTGATTGTGGGAAGAATTACCCTAGATCGGTGTTTGCACCCAATTCGTCACTACGTGAGCAAATAAAATGTGCTTACATGCCCAGTTGGGCTCTGCTAGGCATGACAGCTGTAAAAGGAAAGGTTAGAAAGAGAAACTACAATGTTATAAACAAGAATTAAACTAAAACAAACTAAAACTATGAGCATATGGAAAAAATGAAAAATAAATACAAATGGACCGATATCACCAATGTATAAGTTGATCTATTGATGAAATCCAAAGGCACAATGAAGAAAGGGGAGTTGGGTCCCTTATTTCTCCAATGGAAGGCTCTTGAGGCCCTCACAAGATTTCTCTCCTTACAATGAAAAGATGAAAATGTGGGTGAAAGAACTCCAAGCACATTCCCTCAATTGGATAGGTGAATGGCTCTATGAAATGTTGCCAATATGGTATTGTCAAAGAGTGAATCCTTAACAATCTTAGTAGCATAACAATACATGAAATTCCTTGAGAAAGTGATGGTTCTTCATGGATTTTTATAGCATGGCATTGGGTGATTATGTAACCCTCTTGAGGTGTGAAGAGGGGCAATTTAGGGCTCAATTAGGTCTTTGACCAGCCTACCATCCGGATTCAGCTCCGATTTGATGTCAAATCAGCTTGGGAGCTAATCCATTAGTGGTTGGGATGCCGACCAATTTCAATAAATGCGTCGTTTAGCAGGTGCGCAGGTTTTTCTCCCAATAGTCGTGCATCGTGCGCGTATGCGCGCATTGTACGTTGTTGTTATGCGCATATGCGCGCGCACCCAGGTTCTGTAAAGAACCCTTCAATTTTTTGGTCATTTTGTATAGTTTTTTACCCTTTTGCCATGCTGTGGAATTAATCGTGTGCCATGAATGACGTCTTTCCTGTGTTGACGATGCGGAGTTCTTGTCGCCATGTGCGGATGAAATTTCAGTGATAACAAATGCCCCCTGATGGATGAGGTTAGGAGCATACGTATAGCCGAAATCCATCAATGTTTCTTTTACTGAGAACGGTGTTGTAAGGGAGAGCAAGAGTGGGACCATGTAGAGAAATCCTTGGGAGAAGAAAGGAACCTGTAGAACCTGACCTTCCACAAGGTGCGTAACAATATACAACTGTGTAGAAATGAGGCGGGCATGCCCCATGCTCGTATGATGTAACTCTGAAAAAAGATGACGGAAATGTTGATGTAGACAACTACAGCACCCACGGGGGCGGTAACGATAATGGCAGAAGACAATTCTGCAATGGAACATTCGCTGAACAATAGGCAATGGTCGCAGTAACAAGCAGCGACGATGATGCGGGAAGTGATGGCCCTGCCAAGTGTAGCGGTCTTCGGCAACTGATAATAATAACTGCAATAGTCGCAAAGTAAGACCCACCGCAACATGAGAAAGTGTTGACGTCGAATGTTATGGGGGTAAACGACATCAGGGAGCAATGGTGTTTCCCCCTGTGCCTTCCGAGATCTCTCATTGAATGGAAAATGAGAATCAAGATACTGTCGCCCTTCTGGAAAAATGTGTTGATGTCGCAAAAGGGGGACGCGACTCCCAGAAGCAAAGGGCTTCGCGGAATCTACTGTGGTAAGGAAGTGGCAGAGGTACATGGACGAAGTCAAGAAGTGGGAAGACTTCAGACTGCCCTTGGTTGGAGGGTGTATGATATAAGGCGTGGCCGCAACCATGTGACAAGATCAAGTGTCAGGGGGACGACAAGATCAGGGATAAGTTGTGCCAGAGGCGGGACAAGGTGAACAAATTCAGAGGATAAATGGTAAGTGACTTGGGTAGTATTCTGAAGATATAGACGATGTCAGCGAGGGTAAATGAGGAGTAATGCTCCAACCCAGGGTGACATGGGTTGCGTGTGGCCAAAAAGGAAAGCAGGTCACCAACAGTGACGACAAAAGAAAATAACTGGAAATAAAGGCGTTTGTACAATAAATAATGAGTAATCGTGGAAAAATGTACAAATACAGAAACGGGTGCCCTAGTGTGAAATGAGTGCCCCAGGGAGGGCAGGAATTTCTTGGAAAACTGATGAGGGGTGGGGGGCCCATTGGCAAGTTTCTGTATGAGGTAGGTGAAACGAATATAGGTTCGCAGATGGGCAAACTGATGGTGGATGAAATGGTGGGTTCATGGTCCTGCGGAGGTGCAGGTAAAAAAAAAGAACATAACCATAAAGCGATGATCTGGGAGTCCATATGGGAAGCTAGCAAAATGAGGAGAGAATAAGTATGGGGTTGATGCGCCACATGATGAAAGACTACCGAGACTCCCATCCCTAAAGGGTAATTAAGAACAGCATGAGTGTCAAGAGTGAAAA
The DNA here is from genome assembly GCA_009831015.1 of Picea engelmannii. Lineage (NCBI taxonomy): Eukaryota > Viridiplantae > Streptophyta > Pinopsida > Pinales > Pinaceae > Picea > Picea engelmannii. The sequence continues at coordinate 340,486 of ML805028.1, read as the reverse complement.
AAGGTGCTATGAATGAGACAACTCATGTGGGTAAGAATGCTACCGGGTTACAGTACCGATGATGCAAACGACGGTGTGAGTACTGCAGAGCCGGGAATGGTTATCCTAAAGGCGAATATCAGAGGGTGTGACTGGGAATGTAAATGCAATACAGCAGGAGAGACTACATGCCAGTGCTGAGTATATACCTGAAAGAATGATGTTGAGGGATGATGATCAAGTACCTGCACACAGAACAACCAAATACCCAAAGTGAACAATATCTGAAGAGAAACTAAGATATGAGCATGTATTTGACAAATGTGACTATGCGCGTGCGTACCTGATCATGATATGGAAAAAAGGCGCCCCGGGGGCCTAGGACGAAAAGTGACCCAGGGACAGCCGTGATGTAGGCGGCGGGATGTTGATCCCATGGCTGAAGACGGTTTGACAAATGGACACCGTGGGCTCCCGGAATGTCAAGTGGAAGTTTGGCAAAAAGGCCTATATATAGCTGTAGGGCCCACATTGCCACCTTATTTGTACCTACTACTACAGTGACTGGATGGGAAGATTCAGAGGAGATTGAGTGATTCAGGGAGCACGAGGTACCCGATCAACGGCGTGCAAGCTTCAGGTTAGTGGTCTGATCATCCTGAATAGAAATAGGTTTCCAATTTTTGGGCAGGGTAGGTATGGGGGGGGCGTACAGGGGTTTAAAGGGGTTTTTTGGTAGGATGTGGGCCCACATGCACGGGCGATTCAGTGGAAGGCACGCATACGTGCGTGCCTGTCCACTGAATAAGCGCGCAGTGGTGCGCGTGAGGTGGAATTTAAGGCGCGCCTGTGAGGTGGACAGGCACGCATTAGTGCGCGCCTGTGGGTGTGACAGGCGCACCATAGAGCATGCTTGTATTGTGAAAAGGCGCGCTTGCGAGCGCGCCTGTGGGAAAAACAGGCGCACATACGTGCGCGCCTGTATAGTGAACAGGTGCGCATGTGTGCGCGCCTGTGGGTGGTAAAACCGCGCCTTTGAGGCAAGTTTTTAAGGGTAAAAAAGGGAATCTTTTTTATGCATTTGGTGTTTGCATACATTGATATAGGAATCTGTTTTGTCTGCAGGTGGCTAGCAGTGACCATGGATGTACGATGGAACGAGCGAGACTGGTCACAGTTGCGAGATGTTGTGGCCAATGCAGGGCCTGCAGTTCGAGCGGCTTTAGCAACCAGTGGGTTGCTAAAGTTTTTTGAGTGCCCGTTGATATGGGCACATGAGTACTTACTCCAGTTCTTGCTCCAGATGTGGAGCCCAGATCAACACTGCTTCCTCGTGCGAGGAGAGCAGATCCCCTTCACTGCGGTGGAGGATATATACTTCTTGACTGGGCTCCCCTTCCGGGGAACACCGCTGCCGGCAGAGCCTGTGTTGCCGAGAGACACACACCTGCGTGATGTTGCCGAGCGATATTGCTCAGGCGAGCACTACATGTCTGGGATTGTAGTGAGTATTAGTGGGATAGATGCCCTGTTGCATCGTTGCATGGCGGCGATGATTGTGCGGGTGTATGGGTCACGGGCGACCCACCGGATCAGTGGTGGTGAACTGCTGGTGATGGAGAGGGTGTTGGTGGGCCGTGAGCGGTTCACCTGGGGTTTGACACTGCACGCGCGGATGATCACGCAGCTGGACCATTGTCGGTCCACAGGCACCGGGGAGTTTGCGTTCGGCTCGATCCTGGTAGCCTATTTCTTGGAGAGGGTGCCGATGCTGCGCCCGAGGGTGCTACTAGAGGCACCAGGGGCACGAGAGCCGCGCTTGAGGCGGTGGTCATCAGTGTTGGTTCGCCACGGTGGTGGCGAAGGCGTGCACTATTTTACGGCGCAGGCGGCGCAGATATGGCGGCAGATGCCGCAGGTCATACTGCAGTACCCCTATGTTGGGGTGGACTTCCGAGGGGCCCGGACATGGTGTTGCCTCCTGGGTAGGTGTTTGATCACCGAGGTATGTTTGAGTTTTGTAGATGTTTTTGATTTATGTGATATTTTGATATATCAGTTCATATATATGTGATAGAGATACTGATATAATCGGTTGTTGCTTGTTTTGTGCATGTGCAGATTTGGCACCTCGCGGGCGCGAGGTGGAGTTGTATAGAGCGTCGGTTCAGAGAGAGCCGGAGAGACCTCCATGTGGAGAGAGGCGGCGATGAGATGAGGCCACTGGGCGACCGGCAGAGCCCGAGAGGGCAGCGAGGACACATCAGTTCGACGATCCTAGTGCAGGTCCGTCACATGCTCCTCCGGCGGCAGCTGGAGTGGATTTGGATGATATACGTCGTCGTCTTGAGACAGTGTTATAGGACGTGCCTGAGGGCATGTGGATCCGTATCCAGGACGAGGGGTTCCTGGAGCAGTGCATTGGCTTACCGCCACCATGGTGGGGGATAGTGCGACGAGCAGCTGTGCTCGCTGCGATGACAAGTGGTCGCCTTCTGCTGGGGCAGGAGGGTCCTGCAGGTGTTCCACCACCACCACCTGGGGCAGGTGGGGGTGGGCCACCACCTCCTCCTGAGGGAGGAGCAGCTGGGGGTGCGATAGAGGCACCCTGATGTATGTATGTACTGTGTATACCTTTTTGATAGGCTGGTGAGACGAGTTTTGTACCGAGATGTGGCACTGGCCTGTGGGCCGATGTATATTTTTTGTATGTAAACATTCAGATGGCCTGATGGGCCTATATATATATATATGAGTATACATGTTGTTGAGATCCAAATGTGTTTTACATGTGTTTTGTGTGTTGATGATGATGATGTTGATTCTATCTATATGTTGTGACAAGACGTATGAGATGTTTATGTATGTGTAGCTTGATGTGATATATGCCAATCTAACACCATGTTAGCTATTTCATCTATTGTTTGATTCAATTTTCTTGGAATATGTGTAAATGTAATGGAACCAAAATGTCGAGATAATGATCTAACCTGCAGGTATTTGCGAAAGAGGCACGGATCGTGTACATGATACACATTGTTGAGCTGGAGAACGACTACTTGTGAGTCGAGGAAAACGCTAAGGTGATGAACATGATGATGCTGGGCGTCGGTCAGGAGGCCAATGACAGCAGTGTATTCGGCTTGGTTGTTGGTTGCTGGTCCTAAACATATGCCGCGGGAATGTAGCAGTTCATGTGAAGGGGTGTAGAGAGCCAAAGCAACCGAAGCGAGATTTTGCGTCCAACAACTGGCGCCGTCGGCATAACCGATGTGGTAAGCTAGTGGAGGAGTCATCTGTCAATAGAAAAAAGGATAGTTTAGATGAGGGAAAAAAAGATTAAAAATGCTAGAAAAGAAAAAATAACCTAAAGTAACTTGACTACGTTTAAGCATAAAATTTCTTGAGGTATAACCCATTGATGGGTTCTTTGAGCGTGAGGCCTTCGGGGGAGGCCAATATGTATGCACCTTTGGTGAGGCAATGTTGGATGATGTAAGGGCCATGCCACAGTGATTCGAATTTGTTGTGGCCAAAGGTATCATGGGCGATATCATAGGCTAGGACAAGGTCCCCTTCGCGGAATGATCGAAGGTTGACATGGCGATCAAAGGTAGCCTTGGATCGTTTTTTAGCTGCCTCATTGTTCTGTAATGAGGATCGACGATCCTCATCCAGAGACTCTAAGTTCAGCAAGCGCTGCTCCATTGGAGCAGTGTCAGGTAAGAGCTCGATTACGGTGCGAAGGGTGGTAATTTCGCACTCGATGGGAAGAGTTGTCTCGAACCCATGGACTAAATGAAACGGCGTGAAACCTGTAGCGGTCTTTACTGTCGTTCGATAGGCCCATAGCATGGAAAATAACATATGATTCCAATTGGTTTTATGTTTATTCACTGTGCATTGTAACATGGTCTTGAGGACTTTGTTGACTGCCTCGACCTGTCCGTTTGACTGCGGATAGTATGGTGAGGCGAACTCGTGAGAGAAGCCTAATCGAGATGAGAGTTCGACGAAGATTTCATTCTTGAAGTGTTTCCCGTGGTCGGAAATGATTTGGAGTGGTACTCCGAACCTGGATATGACATGATTGAATAAAAAACGCGTTGCAGTGTCAGCGGTGTTGTTGAAGGTGGGCATAGCTTCAGCCCATTTGGTGAAGTAATTGACAGCGACAACAATGTATTTGTGACCATTGCTGGAGGGGGGATTACAAGTCATAAAGTCAATGCCCCATTTACAAAAGGGGCCTGCAGTAATGACAGGGTGAAGAAGAGCGGGGGGAGCACGGGCTTTGCTGGAATAGAGCTGACATTGCTCACATCGTTTCACGGCATGAATGCAATCGTGAAACAATGTAGGCCAAAAGTAACCGGCCCGGATAATCTTTTGAGCCGTGGAAATGCCCGAAAGATGGCCCCCACATGCACCGCTGTGGCAGTTGTTTAAGACTCTGTCTGCCTCGTCAATAGTCAGGCAGCGACGCAGAATGGTGTCGACGCACCGCCGATAGAGGATGTCACCGATGAGGAGATAGCGGGGGGCCTGATGGCGAATGCGCCGACGATCATCTCGTGATAGGTGATTACAGAACTTTTGAGTTCATAGGTAGACGAGAAGGTAGTCGTACCATGGATCATCAGAAGCAATGTAAAAGAGATGTTCATCAGGAAAGTCAGTATTAACGGGGGCACTGGGTGTGTCAGAGGGAAGGGTCGTGACAAGTTCGTCGAGAAAGAGGGCCTTTTTACTCTTAGGTGTTGAAAACTCGAGGTCGTATTCCTGAAGGATAACGATCCATCGAGTGAATTTTCCGTTAACTTGGCAACGGATGAGCAAGTATTGCATAGGGTTGGAATTTGCAATGACCTTGGTGGTGCGAAGCAGAATGTAATGGCGCAGTTTCTGTACTGCAAGGACAACTACAAGAGCAAGTTTCTCTTCATGTTTGTACTTCAAGGGTGGTCCTGAGAGGTTCTTACTAACGTAGTAAATGACGTGTTCATGATTTTCATCTCCGATCTGGACGACGACGCCGGCTACTGATACAGCTGATGCTAATACGTAGAGAATGTAGTCACGATTGTAGTCAGGTGCACTAATCAAAGGTGCACTTGAAAGTTCTATTTTAAGATCGTCAAACGATTGTTGGGCATAGTCGTCCCAGTGAAAAGGGATGTCATGACGTAGTAAGCGAAGGAAACCATGTGCGCGGATGGCGTAATCAGGAACAAAGCGACGTAGAAAGTTAGCTTTTCCCTGTAGACTCTGTAGTTGTCGTAAATTCCGAGGAGGTGGAATTTCGGTGATAGCTTTAACTTTAAGGGGGTCTATGGTAATACCGCTATGGGAAATGATAAAACCAAGGAGGCGCCCTGTGGTGACACAGAATACACACTTGAGAGGGTTCAAGCGGATGTTGTACTGACGACACCGTTGAAAGATGATTCGTAAATCATCGATGTGTCGGGTGCATTTCTTAGATCGAGCTGTGAGGTCGTCCAAGTAGGAGAGGATAATGGTAGCTAGATCATGAAAGATGTATGTCATCACGAGCTAGAAGGTTGCGCCGACATTTTTGAGGTCGAAGGGCATGACACGATATGAAAACGTACCCCATGGGGAAATGAATGCAGTTTTATACTGGTCGGTTGGGTGGATTTGAATTTGGTTATAGCCATAGAATCCGTCCATAAAGGAAAGAGCCTCGTGGCCGACGCAGTCGTCGATAATCTGATCGATGAAAGGTGTTGGGAAGTTGTCCTTGGGACATGCGTTATTGAGATCGCGAAATTCGGTGCAAACGTGAATGGTGCCTTGTTTTTTGTCGACGGGTACAGGGTTGGAAACCCATGAAGTGTAAGCGATGGGGTAAATAAACCCGACCGTACGTAATTTATCAATTTCGGCTTTGATAGTCGCGGCCTTAGATGGGTGTAGCGGTCGTTGTTTCTGGCGAACTGGTGTGATGTCGGGCCAGGTGTCGATACGATGTTCGACAATAGATGGGTCGAGGCCAGGCATCTCCGTGTATGACCAGGCGAAGATATCCTTGTATTCTTGGAATAGGGATTTGTAAGCAGCGATTTCCTGTGGAGTACAAGCGGCTCCAATGATGATTTCTTCGACGATGCCTTCTTTAATGGAAATGTCAATTTTGATGGTGGGGGAAATGTTAGCCAGATTGCCTTCTTCAAAAGCGTCAGGTGCAGGAATAGGATTGTTGAACCAATCGATAGGCCCTGATGGGATAAAGTCTTTGGTTTCGATTGTGTAAATGAAGTTGTGGTTAGGAGGCATGGGGGTGTCCTGCGGAAGGAAGAGAGCACGGTGATGTAGTGAGTCCCAGGGAGAGTTTGGGTGTTGTATCTCTTCCAATATGTCTTCGTCACATTGAAAATGATGAGAATATAATGGATCGTGAGGATTGATCTCAGCTCTAGTGTGATTGCCCCTTGTTGGTGAAGCAAGGGGAGAGTTGCGAGCATATGGTGAGTGTTCGCTCGTCATGAACCATATGTTGAAGTACTGAGGGGTACCCATGGTGGTTGGATGGGTAAGCTCCGTCGGGGAATGAGAAGGAGAGTTGGGAGGGTTACGGGGTAAATCCTCAGATGTGCCATTTAAGAACCAAGGAGGTGTTGGGAGTGCCTCGGGTTCAGGTGAAATGACATGAAAATTCTCAAACGGCAAGGTAATGTCAATTACCGCTGCTGTGAGTTGGTGACGCAGGGTCAACTGACGTTGCCTGTATGTGAGGATTATTGGACACTGGTATGTAAAGTGAGCCAATGAATCGCAAAGAGAGCAAGGGCATCTCATGCGTTCATTGACTGTAGTGGTGACATAGCGAATGTCGGTGATATTTGTTGTGGAAGATGTAGCAGGGTGTGGGTTGTTCTGAAAATCCTGGCAGACGATAGCTAATTCCTGTCGGAAACGTGGAAGTGCTGGACAATGATGGGTGTAATGGCCATACTCAGAATAGATAGCACACGCGAATTTGGTCCTCAACTCTTTACTACTAGAAGGTTGAGTGGTAGCAGTAGTAATGGGTGGTGTGGGGGTTGGATTGGGGGGAATCAAATTCCATAATTCTGGTAGTGATGGGCAGTTGTTGGTTTGGTGACCCGCTTTGACACTGCAAGATACCAGATATATAAAATATGCAGAACAGAAACGAAATGCTAGAAATAACAGAATAACAGTGAAATATCCATCATAATCTTCACAATACACAGAAATGATATACGAAATAGCAACAGAAATAGCACTTGAACAGA
>ML805028.1:309866-327132 GCA_009831015.1 Picea engelmannii | reverse complement strand
CGGAGGAAGTGGAGCTGTGGGCTCCTTCTTCTTTCTCCTGCCCCCAGCTGCAGCAGGGGGGGTAGGAAGTATGGGGGTAGTGGGAGTAGTGGGAGTGAGGAAAGGAATCGTCATGGGGAGTCCTTCCTGTGGGCGAGGGACCATCTCAGGTGGATGTAAATACCACACTGGGATCGCTAACACCATATTGGGTAGTGTGAGCGTTGCGGCTACCTGGAATGCTTCTATACTGGGTGGAGGGTAAAAGAAGGGAATTTGAGTGAGGGGTCGGGGAACTGTCTCCCAAATGGGAGTAGGCCCCTGAGGGGGTGTGGAGTCATGGACTGTGGGGGTCGACGAGTTCACAGGAGGCTCCTATGGGAGTGATGCTGCGACTGTTGAGACGTCAGGAATGACTGAAGCCTCCTGAGGAGGATGAGCATCCTCTGTGTGAGTTTCTTTAGAGGAGATGACGCATACTTGATTAGGGGGAAGAAGTGGTGGTGCTCCATGATATGTCCCTAACAAGGCTGGATCTTTGAAAATCCCAGGCCCCATCTCAACGAGTGGATATGCGTCTTTGTTGGTGTGAATGAGAGGAAGAATGTTATCGAGATTGGCAGATGGATTTGGCTCATAATGTGAGACTTGGTCGATGGTCACAATATTTTCGTTGTGGGGGAACATGATGGTCCTAAAGACTGATGATGCCACTGCCTTCATAGCATACATGTAGCTACGTCCGAACAAGATATTGTAATCGAGTTGAGCGTCGATAACTTCAATTTCAATGAGAATAGTTTTGCCCCCGAGTTCGACGGGGACATTTTGGAAGAGCCCTTCAGGAGATGATGGTCTTTCGTCATAAGCCCGTAATGTGGTGGCGGATGGTATGAGTTCCGGGGAACCAAGCTTCTGCCATACTGTTTTGGACATGATGCATGTAGATGCTCCTTCATCGATGATACACATATGGACGGTGATGTTCCATATTTTTACTGGTACTTGAATAGCGACGGCGGTGGGAAGACGAGGTTCGTAGCTATCGAGGTCAAAAGTGATGAGTCGAGTATCGGCAGGGTCGACTGCCACTAAGACGGAAAGTAGTGATTTTTTCTACGTAGGACAAGTCTGGAGGACTTCCAGAACTGACATGGCAGCCGGGGATTGCGCTAAGTCATCTACCAAGTTGTAGTTATGTGTTTCCCTAGCCTGTGGATTGTGAACATTCCTGTGCAAGGGGATGCAAGGGATGCGTAATGGTGGTTCAGCCGAAGGGCGGGGGATCATCAACGGGGGTCCCGTCGGTGTAGGGTTTGTCTCTGAAGAGATGGGAGTAGAATCAGTTGTTGTAGGATACTGACGATTGCATGTTTGCAAAAGAATTTCTTCCTCACTGGTGAGGAGAATTGTTCGCTCTACTAGATTGTTGGGATTATGGTATTGGCCCACCTGAGGTGGGGGATGCTGTGTGTCCTACTGGGTGTTTATGACACCTTGATGTGGGATAGGATTTTGCAGTATGGTGGGAGGGGGTTGTTGCGCATATTGTTGTTGTGCCTGCTGCAGCGCAGGTTGCGCTGGGGAGGGGGGAAGGCTCCTAGAGTCTTTCAACCTCCTGAAATCAGCAATCTGGGGGCAATGGTAAGTATAATGGCCACACACGCCACAAAGAGCACAAGGGTGGATGGTTTTAACATTATTCCACCCTTGATGTTTGTTGTTATTGCCCCCCTAGAGGTTTTGGTTCCCTTGGTTCGGGTTGCCCCCAGTGGGTGGGTGTTGTGGGGGTTGATTCCCGCCTTGACCAGGATTGTTGTTATTCCTGTTCCTTCCTTTCTTCTTGGCGTTGTTTGAAGTGTGAGTTGGGTTGGCTGTGTTCAACTGTTCAAAATTTTGATATTGTTGAGCAGATGAGGGTTGAACAAAATTTACCCCCGCATGAGGATGTGGGGGAGCCATGGGTTGTGGAGGTCCAGGAAAAGGAAAATACGGATTTTGTGGTGGTACCGATCCATAGGGTACATAGGAAGGCGTAGTGCTTTCACTAGTACTATAAGCTGATGTTGAGGGAGTACCACTATTTGTGGGAATAGGTGGATGCATGGGAGGTACCGGTGGTGGTCCACTAATGGGTGGAGGTATAGCAACAGGATATGGTTGTTGATAAGGGGGTGGGGAGAAGTAAGGAGTGCCCCCATATGTCGGTGGGTATTGAGGTGTTCCATACATCGGCGGTGGTTGGGGTTGTGTACCATGGTGTGTGGTGGCACCTATTAGTCTGTCTGCTGAGTGAGACATCCCAGGTTTGTCCTGGCCAAATGGCATAGGTTTTGGAAGATCAGGAAGTACTGTGTACAAGTATCCTGACTGTGCGTAAATGAGGTCATATTGTTGAGCCTTTCTGATGGCTTCCTCTTTAGATTGTGGGAAGGTGGAAGCTACATCCTTACCAAGGAGAGCGACAAGTGATCTAAGAAACCAGTCAAGACATTGTTGTTTGGTGGTTTCTGCTTTACACAAACTACGTCGTCTACGCCACTCATGAATGTGGTCAGCGATGTGGGTGGCTGAGGTCTGTTTGAAATTAGACAGTAGTTCTAGACCGTTGTCATGGCGGATGGGTAATTGGAAGAAAGTTAAGAATGCTTTGGCCAAGGACTCAAAGGTCGTATGGGATCCTGACTTTTCTTCGACATACCATTTGGCTGATGGGCCAGTAAGTGTGCGTTGAAATAAGCGCAATCTGACGGAATCATCCATAATGCTATTAGAAGAACACCATAGATGAAAGGTCATGACATGATTGGCGGGGTCATCCCCTGCCTTTCCTTCAAACTTTGGTATGTCATAAGGAAGTTTGGTTGGCATTGCAGGCCATGCGGCATCATGCAATATAGGATCATTGGTAAGATTGGTGAGATCCGGTATGTTGAGAGAGGCCAAGTATGGCATCTGTAGTGGGGTAGGAATGTTAGTTCCAGCCATGGTTTTTTGTGAACCTGACCCTTGATGGGGACTAGGTGGGTTGGTGCTCCCTCCTTGAGAGGAAGTGGGTCCCCTGCTTCCGTGTAAAGGAAAGCGAGCGACTATGTGACCTTGGGAATTTGACCCAAGTAAGGTAGAACCAAGCAAAGATAATCCTAAGATGGTAGCACTCACAGGAGTGTGTGAAGGAGGTACCGATGAGCGGGTATGACCAGATATTCCCCCTAAAATAGGAGGAAGGTTGAGCAAGCGTCATGAATGATGGGGGTTCTGTGGTTCCCCTATGATGTCAGACTAATTGTGTGAAATGTGTGCAACAAGTGTTGAGAGAAATAAAGAAACAAGAGTCTTTGCTGTAAATGTCTACACAATATATATCTCAAAGTCAACCTGTAATCAGATGTGCATCATACATAAATGAAAAAGAAGCATATATGTGGGTAAGAGGGTTTTTTCCGCGTGGGAATCAAAATGAAATCAAATGCTCGTGTCCTAAAAGACATACCGTCCTTCCTCTCAAAAGCACTGGACCTTCCAATAGTACTCAACAGTGGGGTCTGAAGTCACCGGAAGAGACACTAGTGAAGGATGAAATAACCGGTTATAATGAGGGGTAGAGGGGGAAATATCCCGAAAGAGCTGGCGATACTTCCCAATAGCCACACAAAATCCAATCAAGGTGCAATTGCAGCCCACAATTGCCACCTGGGTAGATGTCCTAAATTTGGTCACTAGGTACCTCGGTCCAAGTGCGGCATTTAGATTTTCAGCCTAAGAAATGGGTCACGGGCTAGATCTCGTCCAAGAGGTGGGTGCCTCAAGGGGGGATGCACAGAACAACCGGACCTCGGCCTTCGACCCTTCACGGGTATCTCCTTGCCTTATGGTGATTGGAACACTGGACTTGGAGGATTTGAAAGTTCCCTATTCGTCAACTTCTATGTTTGAAAATGTCAGAACCAGATAACGGGGGGTTATTTGGATGCCTACCCCCGAAATCCTACCTAGACTAAAATTTTCTTTTGGCACCTCCTGTGGAGGTCAACTTAGTGATTTGTTTAGAAAGATTTTTAGATGAATTGGTTTTGTGAGGATGGGGGTGAAAAACCAACCTCGTTTGATTAAAAGTGGGAGTGGATAGTCTTATCAAGAAAAGATGGGGTGTTTTCAGAATCCCTTTGGAGGAAACCTACTTAGACCTCCACGTTTCGAGAATAGGCTATGTGAGTGAAAAAGTGGCTTTTGTGTGTGAGTGAAAGTGTACCAAATTTTAGTTATTTAGATGTCTCCTTGTAGCATGTGGACATCGCTTGGTCCTTTACAAGAGTTTGATTACCTAAATTAGCTAGATGTCATTGGTACAACCTTGTGAAATTTTAAAAGCCCTAGGAGACTAGCATGTGGACATTGTGGTCCGTTACTATCCTTTAACTCCCTATGTGTGAGTTAATCTAGAAAAAAGCATGAAACTATCCTAGATTGAACATGTGGGCATGTGTGGGCCCGTTACAAACTTTTAAACTCTCCTAGTTTTTTGATCTAAGAAAGTAAAATTGCAACAACTATCCTACTTTTGTGACATGTGGGCATGTATGGGCCCGTTACAAATTTAGGATGTGTTTGAAAAAATGAAACTAAGAGGGGTCTCAAAAGAGCCTTTGTCCTCTCCTAAAAGTTTTGAAATTTTGTTAAGGGAGATGAAACCGTTTTCGCAATCCTTTTCTGGTTCTCAAGATCGCTTAATGGCGCGAGAGAAGAGCATACTCAAGATTGTTACTTCAATTTCTAGTCCCAAATGTGAGTTTAGATGTGATTAGAATTGATGTTCAACTTAGATTTATGAACCAAAGCAAGCCATCCATGTGGCAAAAAGCAAATAAGGGAAAATGATTTTTATCGACCTAAGTGCCTATGTTTGTTTGATTATCCCCTTTATAAGTTGAGGGGTCTAAGTGGTGCAGTATTTAGAGCATGCATATCATCATTCTTAAGAAGGAAAATGATTCTTCCCCACATCCAAGAGCTTACAATGCAAATTTTAGTTCAGATGCTCGGCCTCCTGTGTGGACAGAGGCGCATATGGCGCTTGCGCGCTGACAGAACTGAAAAACAAAGCGCATGCGCGCCCGACGCGTGCCTGTGGGGTGGAATACCCGCGCGCCTGTGTCAAAAAGTCTGAGAAGAAAAATCCAGATGGATTTCTCTCCAATTTCTTGTGAATTGAATGGTTAGCAGGTCGGCAGAGGCCGGTTTGTGAACCTGCAAGTTAATGAAATCAAAAGGAAAGCAAAATGAACCCAAATGAGGGAGGAATTGATACCTTCTCCCCAGTATGGTCGCCAATCTGTTTGCACCCAATTCGTCACTATGTGAGCAAATAAAAGGTGCTTACATGCCCAGTTGGGCTCTGCTAGGCATGACAGTTGTAAAAGGAAAGGTTAGAAAGAGAAACTACAATGTTATAAACAAGAATTAAACTAAAACAAACTAAAACTATGAGCATATGGAAAAAATGAAAAATAAATACAAATGGACCGATATCACCAATGTATAAGCTGATCTATTGATGAAATCCAAAGGCACAATGAAGAAAGGGGACTTGGGTCCCTTCTTTCTCCAATGGAAGGCTCTTGAGGCCCTCACAAGCTTGCTCTCCTTACAATGAAAAGATGAAAATGTGGTTGAAATAAATCCAAGCACATTCCCTCAATTGGATAGGTGAATGGCTCTATGAAATGTTGCCAATATGGTATTGTCAAAGAGTGAATCCTTAACAATCTTAACAGCATAACAATACATGAAATTCCTTGAGAAAGTGATGGTTCTTCATGGATTTTTATAGCATGGTATTGGGTGATTATGTAACCCTCTTGAGGTGTGAAGAGGGGCTCTTTAGGGCTCAATTAGGTCTTTTCCCAGCCTACCATGCGGATTCATCTCTGATTTGATGTCAAATCGGCTTGGGAGCTGATCCATTAGTGGTTGGGAGGCCGACCAATTTCAATAAATGCATCGTTTAGCAGGTGCGCGGGTTTTTCGCCCAACAGCCGTGCATCGTGCACGTATCCGTGCATTTTACGTTGTTTTTACGCGCATATGCACGCGCACCCAGGTTCTGTAAAGCGCCCTTCAATTTTTTGGTCATTTTGTATAGTTTTTTACCCTTTTGCCATGCTGTGGAATTAATCTTGTGCCATGAATGACATCTTTCCTGCGTTGACGATGCAGAGTTCTTGTCTCCATGTGCGGATGAAATTTCAGTGATAACAATCGGCATTCCAGACGAGGGAACGAATCCCTGCCAAGAATTCCAAGGCCCTGATGTGGAAGAAGTTCCTGGGTGTGTCCCCTGTGCAGAAATAGTACCCTGCATAGGAATAGATTGTTTGAAACTGGGGTTGCTCCCAGTTGGAAAAGTAGTTGATGAGAAGGTGTTGTTACCAAACGCACCGAACAAAGAAAATGATGTCGAACCTACCGGCATATTATGCGAAGGTGGTCCTTGACTCCCTGCTCCAAATAAACTATGGTGTGTAGGTTGCTCGACGGATTGTTGATGCGAGCCACCGAGTGAAGGGGATGAAGGAGGTATATGACCTCGCCCATAAGGGAAAGTGTTAAAAGGAGCAGGAGTGCCCCCCATGTGACCTTGTAGAGGATCGTTAGAGCTCCCTTCCCCCAGACCTAAAGTTTTTAAATGGAGTAGGAAAGTACAGGACTTGTACCTGAACTAGGCATCCCGTATGAGAACGGAGGGCCTGTCGCACTTGGTGTGAAAGGGTTTGTGGTCGCTGCCAAAGACGAGATCGGACCACTGTGTGATGTAGAGGCGGTCGACACCATGGTGGCTTGGACTGGTAATGGTGGGTTAGAAGGTGGAGACTCTCCTATGGTGACAACCATAGTGGGAATTGAAGAATTCCCAGAAGGAGTAACAATATTTGTTTCCATTGCTGCATGTGACACTGTCCGGTACTCATAAGGATGAATCGGTACAATGGTGGGTGCCAAAAGATCAGTGGTGGAAGTTTCAACCAGACCAAAATCTTGCATCCAAGGTCTAAGACGGTCGATTCCTCTGGATGTTGATCGGGCACAATTGCTTGTGACCCGGTCGCTTCAAAAGACCCTTGTTGGTCTAGATTTCGCCTTAGTGGTGGCGGGGGTGGCTCCTGTGTAACTGTTGGCAGGCCAAGAAGCCTTCATGACTGGGGGAGCTCATGATCCTCCACTGTGTGAGAAGATCAAAAACACTCTAGGGTAGTCTAACCGTTCAAAATTAACACACACTAAAAAAGTCCCTATAAGATAAGACAGACAAACACTAAATTAATTGGAAGAACAGTTACAACAACCAACACTAGAGCAACTTACTGGTGCAAGTGAAACTTGAAAATGGAAGCACCCTCTGGGTATACTCTACAAAGCGTGTCTTGATGTCTATCCTAGGTACCGCGGTATACCCCCACAGTCACTCGTGTATGTCCCTAAAAAATATAGGCAACTAGGTTGCCAACGCGCGAACGATCACCAGGCGGGTACAGTCGAAAGTCGGGTAGACCACAATGAGCAGGGTATTGAGCCCGGAACCTATCAAGGGTATCGAGAGAAAGTGGTCTAGAAGACAACTAAGGACCTCAAATGGATTCGAGACCCATGAATCCCCGTGGAAAATGTAATCGACGGAATCCCAAAACAAGCCCTCTATATGTGTTCTCCACTACGATTGGTCCAGCTTTGGAGAGGTTATCTTCGCTACCTTTCCGCATGCGCCCTTGTGTTTATCCCCTATGTTAGAGGGGGGTCCTAGATAACTTTCGCGATACTGGACTTGGACACTCCCTAACTCAGACTCCAATGTTTGATTTTAATGGCTTTGAAGAGTTTCCTTTCCAACCTAATCCAAGGCCCTAATCCTGAACTAGTTGGTCAACCCTACAAACATAAAAGTCTAATAAATTTTAGATTTAGCATTAATTTTATGGCTTATATTATGTCAAGAGGTATGAAAGTGAAACTGTTGATGTTTAAAAGACGAAAGTAAAAAATGAACAGAAAGCTGGAAACAAAAATTTCACTTAACGCAAATTTTCAACAACTTTTCAAATTTTTTTATTTTTATTTTTCTAAGATCTTTTGAATCAACAAACTTAAAGAAGGATTTCACTCAACTACGAGCTACTTACGATCTAAGTAAACTATCAAGATCTTAAGAAAAAAAAAATTCCTTGGCTACTAATGCAAAATCACACTTTTCAACCAAACAAGAAAATGAAAGAGAATTTTTTATTATTATTTAAATGTTGATAAAGAAAAAAGGAAAAATACCAACAAGTAAAAAACCAAGAAAAACAATTATGGCCTAATCGCAGAACACAAAGAATCACTTCAATAAATCACAGACTAGCAACTTAAAAAATGACTCTCACACTTGTCTAAGAACCCTAAAGAAAAACTTTTAATGACAACTTTTTAAATGAAAAAGAAATATATGGCTAAGATCAACCCTAAGCTATTGAATGCTAGGACAAAGATTAAAAAACTTGAGAGGTATAACTCTTGTCAAGGGAAAGATGATTGCCTCACCCTCAAACAAAAACTATCATGCACAAGCACGCTACTGACAATTCAACAGCAAGCCTGTGCACGTGAGCTGTGTAGAGCCAGAGGGCGTGTACACGCGTGTTGGCCTTATACAGGTCGCGTGTATCTCTAAAACTCTGAGAAAAACTAAAAATAAACAATCCAAACCAGGAAGAGACCATTGATATTGAGAACCAGGATCTCCTGAAGGCTTAGACACTCTCTTTAACAGAAAAAGGGGAACAATGTAAGGACAAAATTCGTAAAACAAACTAATCTGAGATAAGACTACAAACAACCAAGACTTAGAAAGAGTTCTAAAAAACCCCTGAAATTGATTGATTCTAACAGGGAAGAGGATGACTGCCTCCAAAAGTTTCTGGAATCTACACACTATTGTTACTTCTTCAACTAGCATTTACATGTGGGCTTTAAGAGAGTAGGGTGCGGGTACACGCGTGTAGACCTTATGCAGGCCGCGTGTACCTCTGTGGGTCTCGAAAAAACACAGTCAAGCAAATAACAGAGATAGCTGGTATGGAAAACCAAACTCTCTGCTAGCTCATACTTTGCAGAAACTTAAAAAAACAGGCAAGAAAACCAGTCTTTCAAAACTACCCAAAAAACAAAATTCCCAAGAACCCTAGAGACTTCTCCAGTATGGTCGCCAATTCTGTTGTGATGGAAATCCCCTTACAGACTAGAAAATAGGGTTATCTTATGCATGCAGATATGACCAAAAGAAATCTACTTTCTACCTTTGTCCCCAGACTTAAACCCCATTCCTTTTCAACAAATACATGGTTAGACCAACATACCTTGTTCTGGATGTTCGATGTTGATCCTTCTTCACTCTTGATATCTTGTTGGCAGATATCCTCTCAATATTGACATGCGTACAAAACAAGCAACAAACTACACATGCATTTTACCTAGAGACTAATGGGTTAGAGATTCAAACATACATTTACTGAATTATGAAGAAATCATATAGTGGGATGGGAAAACCATTTCGGTATTATTAACTTTAATGAATAAACTTACAATGTCGAGACCGGCCACTTCTCCGCGAATCCTGATCCTGGGCTCCTCTTCAAATGTCCTCCAACTTCTTTGCTTTGTATCTCTTCTTGCACAAGGATGGCTAAAGGGTTGGGACAATGGGAATATGCAATTGGGCAGAGTTTCTTTACTCTATTTCTCCTCTTCCAAATGGGACCCCTAACCCTTCTTTTATAGGCTAGAAGAAGATAGGTATTTGGATGAACCCTCGGCCATGCATGGTCGGGAGCTTCAGTTAAATCACCCAAAGATGTGTGTTATGTCGGTGACTTTCCTTTTTTCGTGCTTTTGTCGATCCACGCGGGTTGTTTTAGGTCAGCTAGCATCGACACACGTGCAGTAATGGAGTAGGGCGCGTGGGCCCTTATAAAAGAGGTTTTTTAAAGATTTTTTCAGTAGTTCTTTGGCAAAGAAGGCATTTGAGATGGCATGATGCCAGGTAAGCATGTATGGTGAAAATTAGGGTTATAACAATGTTCCAAGTGGGTAAGCCTGGATAGCATTTCTTATGCCATTTACACCATTTCCATCTTTCTTGATCCAAGTATAGAACCCCCACAAGGATTTTGGTCTCATCATCCCTAATGTTAGTCCTTAACATTGTTTTTGACTGATTGGGTGTCCTTAATCCCCATTCTACCCATTTTTCATGATTTCTTGTTAAACTTTGCTTTTCCCCTTCTTGGCTTGAAAGCTTGTTTTCATTATTTTATTCACATTTTAAATGTTTTTAAGTTTTTAAATATTAGGATATGATATAAAAGGATTTATATCACATCACTTGTCCTTTCCTTCATTTGAATTTTCAAATTTATCAAAGTGGAAAGGGCGCTACAAGAATAGCACTATTCTTGCAACGCCAGGAGTAATGATAGTTCTGCATATGCCACCTTCTCAAGATCGTGTTTTAACGCCCAAAATAATTTCTATAGGATCTACATATCTCTATATGATATATACTAGGTCGTAATTCTCATGATGAAAACTAATTTGAGGGATCGGGTTGTACTCACCCACATGATATCAAATCACAATGCTCGATTATTATTCCATATGTATGAAATCATAATCCGCCTATTTTTAGTATGTCTATTACTCCATGCATGCTATGTAGGTGAACGGATAACTCTTAGACTTCAACAGCCCTCGAAAGTTGTTGATCAAACCCTCGACATTCTCAGAAATGTTCTGTAGGATTGTATCGGTGTGATGGCACCCAAAAAGAGTGGTTAGATAACCAGGTTGGAGCTAGAAGGGATAGAATTAATCGAAGCTTTTCATCAGATGGCATAGAAGTTTAAAATTGCAGGATGGTTAGACTTATTCTCGACATTTTAGGGTCATAACGAGCATATTTCTATGACATTTGCATATAATTTCGATGGTTGAGTGATCACTTTGATATGTACTTTGCCCAGGTTGTAAAGGAGTTTCTCTTGAACAATGATACATGCATTGTTACATAGATCCACTTTGTATTGGTCGTGGCTATGTATTGTCATCTCGTAGATCCACTGTGTATTCTTCGTGGCTACGATCAGTTCAGGTCATGTATAGATCCACACTATATCCTCGGTGGCTATACATTTTTATCAATACAATTATGGATCCGCAGTGTATTTTATGGCGGCCATATCTTGCAAGTCTTGATCACCCAAGCATAGGTATGTCTGCCTTGGGTTTGGAACATGTCATAATATTTGTTGGATGTTTGTGTGCAGCTTCTGTCAGGTTCTCTGCGTCTATACCCTTGCTTGAAATTCTACAAAGCATTTCAGTTATCAGTTCTCATATTCTAACTTCCTACTTTGGGGGGCAATCTGTTACACATCAACATTACTCCCTTTGATAAGTGTCGCAAGTGTCACATGTTGATCACAACTATCACAAAGTGTCTCATGTTGTTCACAAGTGTCGCAAATGTCAAGCAAAGCATACTGCCATGATGACGACACCAAGGAGACACTTAGAATACCTCAAACACCTGATTTGGAGGAAGAGGGATGGTTAACTGAAGTCAGGTATCTCTTGCCACCTGAAAGAAGTTCTCAAACCAAGGTTTTAAGGGAGAGCACTCCCCTATCTCACCCTTAGGAGCGTTGGCTCTCCCCTATAAGGTGTTGGGGAGCGTTATAGCACCAAACTTCCCCTCTGAAGGAGCGCTAGAAAATTTTAGAGCACTAGCGCCCCCCTTGAGCCTACTAGGGAGCGCTATAGCGCCCTGATGCCCCTTTTGAGGGAGCGTTGTCTAATCTAGGCAGCAGTTGATCTGTTGAGGAGAATAAGGGGAAGATCTTTCAATTTTGGAAGGTAGTTGCATTTGAATTCCTGGTTCAACCATGATCTTAGGAGAATATCCCTGATCTAAGGAGGGAATTCCTCAACTTACCCTAAAGATACCTCAAGAGGTTAGGCCTCTCTGAACCTATATAAGCAGGATCTATGATGGTGGAAAGGGAGAAGAATTGTAAGAATGAAACCTATGATCTCATAGGAAACACACAGTGAATTGGAGGAGAGTAATCAGTGAAGTTGTTGTCGTCTAGGTCGTGGATATTTTGAGAAAAGGTTAGACAAAGGGGACTTGACGAAGCTGTCGCATTCACATCTATGGCTGTAAGTTACTTCTGTCATTGTTCTCATCAATATGATACGCTTGGCCTATTTCTTTCTAGTTTGTGTTTGACCTTACATGAACTTGTCGTTGATAGATAGATCTATTTTCAAGCTAATATCAATAGAGTAGGAAGTGGTTGTGCTATTGTTTGTCTACACGGCTCATCGAGGAGCGAAAGATTGGAGCTTAAATCGGAGCATGCAGGGACAAACACCGGTAAAAGGTACTTCTTTTCTCCTTCCTTCTCACACACTAGTCCACCTAGATCTAAAAGGAAGTCAGTGACCATGATAATCACTTTTTGTCTTAGAGTTAAGATTCTAGCTCTTTGAGAAAATCTACCTGTCCGCAGGGAGATTTTCCTTCAATAGAAAGAATTGTATATTGCTTTGTTGATCATTCACAGGTACATCATGTTATCACATCAACTTGTCAAAATCCTGTGGGGTCATGGTTTCTACCTAAGACTGTAATTTTTCTCTATCTCTCTCCTTTTCGTAGACCAAGTTTCATATTTTTCTCCCTTCATCTTGTATAATCGCTTGTTTTTTCCCCCCTCTGTGTTTAGAGTTACCCGGTCTCCCTGTATTCCAACCCACAACCTATCGTCTGAATCCTCGATCATGCAGGCCACAGCCATAAGCATAACATGAAAACACTTAGAGCATTCTGATATGGACTCGAATCAAACGAGTGGGCAATTTTAGTTTTCAGTAAAGGAGATTTAGTTCGAAGTCTAGATTTGTGGCCCGCAGGCAATCGAGATTATAAAACTGCTCAAATTTTAATGTCGAGGTGGAGTTTCGAACTCCCAAAACCCAAAATTAGTGTGGGTCGTCCGATCTAGCAGGATGCATGGCATTTAATCCGAATCATGGAGACAGTCATTTTGGGGAAAATGAAGTGGGGAATGTGCAATATTCCTGAGTTCTAAAATGTCGAAGGCTCGAGGTCCTGAAATACCAACATTTATCTGGGTTGTTCGATTCAAGGGGCACGTGGCACCAGATCTGATAAATCGTGACTCTGTGACTCAGGGGTTTTAGCATGGAGCACGATGCAAGTTCTTGAAATGTGAAATCGCGAAGCGCCTAGGATTTGGGACCATGGTCACAGCCCAAGGTTGCATGGAGTGATGGAAAGGAGCTGCGTCAAAGGCTGAAAACGCCTGCATTGGTCATTGAAAAAAATCTGCATGGCCTCGAGACGCCAAGATTGACTCGAAGAAATCGAGAGGATCGCTTGGAACATTCATGGGTGTCAAGCCTCATCCTGATCCTGATGAAAGTAGTTAATGGAAATGGTGGAGGTGGTTGAAACCTCGTTTCACCCCATAAATGGAAAGCATGGAAAAGATAGTTGTGGAGGCAGACTGGCAGCCCAAAGTTCCCCTCTCAACGGATTCTCCTGTAAGCCCATACTGATCTGAGTTCGTGTTTGATAGAAGGATGCATGTGCAGACTGACAGAAGAAGATGCAGACACAATGCTTTGATTGTAATGGCCAGGTCACACTCCTGGTGGTGGTGGTGAGTTGTTTTGAGTATAAATAGTTAGTTTTGATATTTTGTTAAGGTCGATGGTTGAGCTAAGCTCCTGCATTGTAAACTTTTAATGAAGCCTATGATTCTATGGTTATGTGTTGTAATTTGAGACTTCTTGTTTAATGATAGTCAAGATTATTTTCCATCTCTTTTGTCTATGATACTAAAAGCCTCGAGCATGGATGATCCATTCGAGTTTTGTAACCATATTGTGTTGTATGTTTGATCACAATATTGTCATAGAGTTTTCAGTTTCCTGAAGTTTTGGATCCAAGAGGATCTTGTATTTGAAGCTTTTCATTGTTAGGCTATTGGAAGACCTGATGTCCATATCAAACCTTTACACTTTCTCCTCAAGTTATTCCTCCTACTCACCCTTACTAAAACTTACTGACTGAAGTTAAATCAAGACCTCATCTTCCTATGCATGCCAACCCATTTTTCTAAGTTAAATAAATTACTATCCTGAGTCTGCACCCATTCAACCCCCCCCCATTTAAATTTATTCATTGTGACACACAAACTGATGGGTATTGGGATTACCTCCCCTACAATCAGGAGGTGACTTCTAGTGCTAACATTTCTGGCACCGTTGTTGGGGACGAATTGAATATTTTCTCTAGGATTGAATGACAAATATTACTGGTTCTGAAGGTGCATCAGAACTTAGTACATAAAAGATTGCAACTGCGAACTTGGCGACTCCACTGTTTCAACTGTGGCTTTCATAGGCAGACAAACAAGGTCTAATCCACAGTAGCCTCTAGAAACACCTGAATTTGACCTAGAGAAAATTATAAGAAGACAAAAGATCCTCCAGGAAGGTACTTCAGTTGCAGAACCAAGTATTTTTGATGATTTTCACCATCCTCCTATAGAAACTCTAATAGTTGTTTCTCATTCTTCTGTTATACCATCTGTTGGAGTTTCCCGAAGTCTAAAGTTTAGGAGTGTTCTTGTTGATTTCTCTCCTCCTATTCTTGGATTGGAGGGAGAAACCTTTGTCACTCCTATCTCCCTTGAAGTTGTACCTTGGTTCAAACCCAGGACCTCAGAATATTTTCCCACTCCGATTTTTACCACTCCTCCCCCTGTTAGAGTTGTTGATTTTATAGAAGGGGAAATCTTGGTTCCCTCGAGCCCTGTGGAATTTTCTCCATATTCTCAGTCATTACCCTTTGCTCCCAGAAACACACTTCCAGTCTCCCTTGTTCAAACTCCATCCCCTCTTGGTTCTCCTCCAACTAGCATTCCTATGGCAGGTGTTAATCCCCCTTGGAATAGGATGGATGCCATAGTGGCTACAAGATATGCCCCTCTAATCTTACCTCAGCCCATGAATTCTCTGCCTACTGGAGATTACCTAAAATACATGCCCAAATTCATAGGAGAAGAAGACATAACTGTTGAATAACACCTCGTTGCCTTCTACAGTTATGCAGACAATCTAAATATTGAAAATGGGGATGTGTGGATGAGAGTCTTTGTCCAGAGCTTTGATGGTGAGGTTAGGAAATGATTTAAGGGATTGACCCCTGGATCCATTGCTAGGATTAAGGCTTTAGATGATGTTTTCTTGAGACAATGGGGGGATAAAAATGACTTTATGTATTATATCACAAAGTTTGGGTCCCTAAAGAGAAAAGAGGGAGAATTTGTCTCTGAATTCTCCAAAATATTCAACAAAATGTATAACAAGATTCCTTCTTACATAAATCCTACAAAAGCCTCTGCCAAAATCACTTATGCTAGTGATTTTGACCTTGATTTCTGCCTCCTATTAAGAGAAAGAAGAGCTACTTCCTTGGCTCATATGCAAGATGCAGTCCTAGAAGTAGAGTCCAACGTATTGGCAGTTGATAGACTTAGGAATAAGGCTGATAGAGAAAGAGGAAGGAGGAGACCTGAAGCATCAACCTCTGGTTCCTCTGCGTCCCACCCTCAAGTAGATGAATTGAACAAGATGGTAAAATATATTTCTGCGGAAATGGAGAAGATGAGATTCGAAGGGAAGAAAATTTATAAGATTGCCCAAAATTTTGATAACAGAGGTAACTTCAGAAGACCAAATCATACCCCTCAGATACTTCCAAGAGAGCCTTGAAAAAAATATAGGGATGATAAGAAAATGCAAACCCCTCTCCAAAGTAACCTCGTTGTTGATGAAGAAGGAGAGGAAGA
Organism: Picea engelmannii; assembly: GCA_009831015.1. NCBI lineage: Eukaryota > Viridiplantae > Streptophyta > Pinopsida > Pinales > Pinaceae > Picea > Picea engelmannii. Next base: position 311,179 of record ML805028.1, on the reverse strand, counting down.
AGAGCTTGATCCTGAAATCCATTGTCTTGGAGACACCTCTTTGTTTCCCCATTTGACCCAATATGCATGCGAGGAGTCCCTCATGTACAGCCAAATAAATGAGTTGAGTAAAGGGGAGAAGACCAATAGTAGTCCCAATAAATATGACCTCAGGTCTAAGAAGAAAGAAGGGAAGTCTGACATCCCTGATCAGACTTCCAGAGCAAAGAATTCTACTAAAGACGCAACAAACAAAAACAAGGAGAAGAAAACACAGAACCCCTCACTAGTAGTCAAAGGTCCTATTCCATAAGTGAGAGAAATTTTGAAGCCCCTCTCCTATTTTATCTTTGACCGCGAAATTCAAAATATTAGGATCCCTATACCCCTTTCAGAGCTATTCAAGCATGAAGATTTCAAAAAATCCCTCTCTATGTCATTGCAGTCTGAGCCATCATGTCACTCCATAGACTCAATGAACCTTCAAGATGAAAATCCAGCAGTCATCTTGGGACCCTTGATAGAATATAGAGATGTTTCATCCCCTCCCTTCTATACATCTCTGAACATACATGACAAGGTGCTACATAATTGTTTGATGGACTCAGGGGCATCTCATAATCTCATGCCCAAAACTATAATGGATGAACTTGGATTAGAAATCACAAAGACTTATCATGACCTCTATTCATTTGACTCCAGGAAGGTGAAGTTCCTTGGGGTTATCAAAGACTTTGTCGTATCTCTGTTCCAGCTCCCCATGAAAAGTGTGGTCATGGATATCATGGTGACTAATGTTCCCCCCAATTTTGGCATGCTTTTGTCAAGATCTTAGATAAAACGACTTGGGGGAACCTTGCATATGGACCTCACATATGATATCATTCTTGTGTTTGGGGGGGAGCATAGAAGACTGTACAAAGAAGCTTAGTTGGCTTACATTATTAGTTATGAAGAAGACCCCACCAACCATCATATTTTTGCACTCGAGACTGATTTGGGATCCAGCTTATTGTATCTCACAGATGCCCCTGAACCCCCTCTTGAAATCAGAAATCAGTCCCCTACTCTTTGTGAATTTTCTCCTCCGATTACCTCTGTTTGGAAAATGTTTTTTGATGGAGCCTCTACTAGAGAAGGTATTGGTGCCAGAGTGGTATTGGTTTCACCTACCCAAGAAATTAATCCCTATCCTACAAGTTAGAATTTGAAACTACCAATAATTTGGCAAAGTATGAAGCTCTTGTTTTGGGTTTGATGGTTGCAAAAGACATGGGGATTGAAGGGCTATCAGTGTTTGGGGATGCTAAATTAATTGTCCATCATATCATAAG
>ML805028.1:281731-298751 GCA_009831015.1 Picea engelmannii | reverse complement strand
TACGAAATTTTTCAATACTTCCATGATCTCCCCTTTTAAACCCTCCATCATCTCTTGTAGTTCATCTTTTGTTACTATCTTCTTTTGTAAATCATTTATGTCCCTACGCATTTCTTCACCTTCATCAAGAGTCCAAGTAGGATAATCTGGAGGCTTATTTGGTGTGTAAGTTCCCTTTTTGGGTGGCATGTTGGCCAAGTATCACTTTTGAACCTTGATTTTGAGGTGGTTCTGCTAGACAATCTTTCTTCTGTTGTATCTCCCAAGTTTCCGCCCTTATGGGTATGAAACTTTATTTTATGTAGTTCTCTAATGTTTCTTCTCTGTAATTCCATGGGTCTGATCAAAATTGGATGTGCCAAGTGGACTTTACCGTAACTTCCCCACAACTTGTCAATTTTTGGTCTTTCTGGGAGATCTCACTTGTATAGCATGCCCCGCAAAAAATATTTGATATAAAATTTTGAAACTCGCACCAGAAATACTACAGATTGTCCATGATCCAATGAAACTAGTCCCACTCAGTTTGGATACTCTAGGAAGAATTTATGATTGTTTTACCTGGAACACCTTCTTGAGACTAGTCAATAGGACTAGTTAGATACCCTATCTTACACAAGGTGTATCTACAAATTTAAGATGACCCATAAGCTGAAATTTTTACCACATATACCTTACTAATTTTTGTGAATATCCTTCGGATTTTAGGGTCTGAAACGTTACATAAAATTGTTTATAGAGAAAATTACGCAATGACTCATTTCAGGATGATTCCAGAACCCTGTCTTGTACAAGTTGTATCTCCAAAAGTGTAATGCCTCAGGAGATGAATTTTGAACCCAAAGTACCTTGATTCGTCTACTAAATATCCTCCAAGACGTTCCTTCTAAAACATTGTAGAAACAAAGTTATAGAGAAAATTCCAAGGTGTCTCAGATGTAGCAGCGAAACCCCAAGACCTTGAGCTCTGATACCATATGTTAAGAACCAAATATCAATATAGCATAGAAAAACCTCAGAAAAATTACTCAACGCCTTGAAAAAGAGATAATTTTAGATAATAAGTCTCTTCGAGGGGGCAACCTCCTTTTACGCCACTTAAATGTTCAAGTACAAGATGATTCAAAATGAAAATGCCTCCTTGGTATATATAGGAGACTAGGAGGTATAGTTACAACTAATGGCCTAAAGCCGACATAAATAAAATAACATTACTAATATAATATGCCCCAATTAAGGGGTAATGAGCCAATATTAGGGCTTAACATATTATAATATCCAAAACAAAAATATTGTAGAGAATAATAGCAGAACAACACAATAGATGAAACCACAACACCAAAATAATACCTTTATTGATATGAAACAATGTTCACTTGCCTCTTCAAGGGGGAAACCTCTAGCAGAGAAATGCTCTATTACAATAATCCCCAATACAAGCTATGCAATATCTCCTACTCTTATTTACACTAATTCTTTCTTCTAAGGAAACTTTTAGAGGAAGATATTTCTAGAAGTAAAATCTTCTACTAGGTCTTCTTACATTGAGTTATTCTCCTTTATTTCATAGGCCTTGTTAACTAATGTCGACCTTTATTACATATAAAATATATCATACTAACTAATGACCCACGAAGAGGGGTTAGGATCGGATCCTAACAGTGCCAATAGATTTTTTTTGCCATCGCAAATGGGTCTCAAGGACATGGACATGTTCTAACCATGAAAACGAACATCTTAGGGACAATTATATGAATTTTGGTCCAATGGACCATGCATAGGGTCCATAATCATAAGACATGTCATGTAAATGGAATATTTGATCAACAAGTGTGGTACATGTGTCATTAAAAGGTTTTGTGTAGTAGGAATGAGTCTCAATGTTGTGGTCGTGGTCTAAGGATGAAAATTAACATCCTATGGCATTAAAGATGGCTCACAGGCGATGCACAAGTTTGAAACCACCACAAAGGCTCTTTAAACTGAATTTTTGGCCCATGATTATATTATGGGCATTTTTATAAGGTGTTGCACACCGTGAATGCATATCAAATCTTTTCTCATGGTTTGGGAATGTAAACATAGGTCATAGTCCATAACTATATGCTTCTCAATGGCTCATGGACTATGCATAGAGCCCTCGATCACCTCATGTGTCCTATAAATGGAATATTTGACCTACATAAGGGATATGGGTTCCATTACAAAGTTTGTGTAAAGGATAGGTCTTAGTGCCTTAAACATGGTCGTAGGACTAAAACTAAAGTCTTGAGCACTAAATGAAGCCTTTAAGGTACATGGGATACGATTGAGGCCATAGACCACCACACAGACCCTATAAATGATTATTTATCCCATGAATGTCATATATGCACTATTGCAAGGTTTTACAAACCACAGATGTATTTCGAGGCCTTAACCATGGTATTGTGAACAAAAAAAATGGTTGTTAATATTGCTTTTAGGATTAAGGTGATGCAAGGGACCCTATACCACCAACCAAGTGAGACATATAATCATGAATTCATATCATTGTTAAGGAACTACAAAGATCAATTATTTAGAATAATCGATATATTTATATTAATTATACACGAAGCCCTAATAATAAGTAAAAACATTTATTAATAGTATTGTCATTACATCAATTTTGAAGCTTCATAACATTAAACCCCTTGAAAAATTCCCTTTTTATTCTTTCAAAAAAAAAATGTATGTGCAAAATCCTCGAAAGTGTATAACATCAACATTGTATATATCTTTAAGATATTCCAAGGAATGCAAAGAGTGTCAAAAATCAAGGTCAAGGAAAAGGTCTATGGAAACATTATGAAAAAATGTGTTGACTTAGTATTTTTTTCATTCTTTTGAAATAGAAAGTAATTATGCACAAATGTCTAAATTTTATAATAGGAAAGAGGTATATCTTGCCATGATATTTTCAATTATGCCATTATCTTTTGAGTGCAAAGAAATTGTTTCATCTTTAAAGGATAAATTTGTAAAGGGGGAGTAATTTTTGTGTTTATTTATAGTTTCACACATTGCATCTATGTTATGGAACACATGTTTATTTTATAATCCATGTCTTTTTATTATGTATTCTCATTTTATAGAAAGTGCACATTATTTCAAATTTGATGAACCATCATAATGTGATGTTCCAACAAAAGGGGCTAGAACCAATACATGAGCCCTATAAAAGGAATATTTCACCCACAAGCATTATATGGGTTCTAATAGAATTTTTTTCCATCACAAATGGGTCTCAAGGACATGGCCATGCTCTAACCATGAAAATGAATGTCTTAGGGCCAACAATATGACTTTTGGTCCAATGAACCATGCATAATATCCATAATCACAACACATGTTGTGTAAATGGAATATTTGATCAACAAGCGTGGTACATGTGTCATTACAAGGTTTTGTGCACTAGGAATGGATATCAATGTTATGGCCATGGTCTAAGGATGAAAATTAACATCCTATGGAATTAAATATGGTTCATGGACTATGCACAAGTCCTAAACCACCACAGAGGCTCTTTAAAGTGAATCTTTGGTCGACGATTATATTATGGGCATTTTTAATGAATTTGTATCAAAGCTTTTCTCATGGTTTGGGAATGTAAACATAGGTCATAGTTCCTAACTATATACTTCTATATGGCTCATGGACTATGCACAGAGCCCTCGATCACCTCACATGTCCTATAAATGGAATATTTGACCTACATATGGGATATGGGTGCCATTACAAAGTGTAAGTGTAAAGGATAGGTCACAGTGCCTTAAACATGGTCTCAGCACTAAAACTAAAGTCTTAAGCACTAAAGGAAGCCTTTAAGGTTCATCGGATATGATTGAGACCATGGACCACCACACAGACCTTGTAAATGATTATTTATGCCACGAATGTCATATATGCACTATTGCAAGTTTTTACACACCACAGATGGGTTTCAAGGCCTTAACCATGGTCCTTTGAACAAAAAAATGGTTGTTAATATTGATTTTAGGATTAAGGTGATGCAAGGGACCCTATACCACCAACCAAGTGAGACATAGAATCACCAATGCATCTCATTGTTAAGGAACTAAAAAGATCAATTATTTAGAATAATCAATATGTTTATATTAATTATACAGGAAGCCCTAATCATACGTGAAAACATTGATTAATAAGATTGCCATTACATCAATTTTGAAAAGGGTTCATAACATTAAACCCCTTGAGAAATTCCCTTTTTATTCTTTCAAAAACAAAAAATATGTATGTGCAAAATCCTTGAAAGTGTTTAACATCAACATTGTATATCACTTTAAGATCTTCCAAGTAGTGCAAAGAGTGTAAAAAATCAAGTTCAAGGAAAAGGGCTAGGAAAAATTACGAAAAAATATGTTAACTTAGTATTTTTTCACTCCTTTGAAATAGAAAGCAATTGTGCACAAATGGAAAAAATTTATAATTGAAGAGAAATAATTTATCGAAGATAGAAGGTGGTGTCTAAAGACATTGTTACAACAATTAAGCATAGTGCATTGTGATGAGAACATCACAATGCTTATTGGACATCTTGTACACAACAGTGATATCAACATGATAATGACCCATTGGGTCTATTATTTATAGCTTCAATATCTAACCAACTTCCTTGAAATCGGGAGGATATTTTCCATATACAACCATTAGTGGTTAGGGTTGACTTCGTCAAATCCATGTTGTCCGATTGTCTGACCGATAGAGTGTTGGTCGATTGTCCAACCGACAGACTTGTCGACTACTCTACCGACTGATGTAGATATCTGGTCAATCACCCAACTAAATTTTTCTAGATGTAGGTGGGTTGCCCGACCAACAGATTCCAAGAGAAGTGTGATTAACCATCAGAACTTGATGTTCCAACAAAAGGGGCATGAACCAATACATGAGCCCTATAAAGGGAATATTTCACCCATAAGAATAATATGGGTGCCAATAGATTTTTTTTCATTGCAAATGGGTCTCAAGGACATGGCCATGCTCTAACCATGAAAACAAATGTCTTAGGGCCAACAATATGAATTTTGATCCATTGAACCATGCATAGGGTCCATAATCACAACACATGTCATGTAAATGGAATAGTTGATCAACAAGCGTGGCACATGTGTCATTACAAGGTTTTGTGCACTAGGAATGGGTCTTGATGTTGTGGCCATGGTCTAAGGATGAAAATTAACATCCTATGGCATTAAAGATGGCTCATGTTCTATGCACAAGTCTGAAACCACCACAGAGGCTCTTTAAAGTGAATGTTTGGCCCACAATTATATTATGTGCACTTTTATAAGGTGTTGCACACCATGAATGCATATCAAATCTTTTCACGTTGTTTGGTAATGTAAACATAGGTCATAGTCCCTAACTATATTCTTCTCAATGGCTCATGAACTATGCACAGAGCCCTTGATCACCTCACATGTCCTATAAATGGAATATTTGACCTACATATGGGATATGGGTGCCATTACAAAGTTTATGTCTAAAGGATAAGTCTCAATGCCTTAAACATGGTCGTAGGACTAAAACTAAATTCTTGAGCACTAAATGAAGGCTTTAGGGTACATGGGCTATGATTGAGGCCATGGACCACCACATAGACCCTGTAAATGATTATTTATCCCACAAATGTCATATATGCACTATTGCAAGGTTTTACACACCATGGATGTGTTTCAAGGCCTTAACCATGGTCTTGTGAACAAAAAAAATGGTTGTTAATATTGCTTCTAAAATTAAGGTAATGGAACCCTATACCACCAACCAAGTGAGACATAGAATCATGAATGCATCTCATTGTTAAGGAATTATAAAGATCAATTATTTAGAATATATTTATATTAATTATACAAAAAACCCTAATCATATGTGAAAAAACCTTAATCATACTTGCAAACATTAATTAATAAAATTGTCATTACAACAATTTTGAAAAGAGTTCATAACATTAAAACCCTTAACAAATTCCATTTTCATTCTTTAAAAAAACAAAAATATGTATGTGCAAAATCCTCGAAAGTGTATAACATCAACATTGTATATCTCTTTAAGATTTCCAAGTAGGGCAAAGAGTGTCAAAAATCAAGGTCAAGGAAAATGGCTATGGAAAAATTACGAAAAAAATATGTTAACTTAGTATTTTTTTTTCACTCTTATGAAATAGAAAGCATTTGAGCACAAAGGCCAAAAGTTTATAATAGGAAAGAGGTAGATCATGCCATGATCTTTTGAGTCCAAATAGATGGTTTTGTTGGGGGTAAAACTTTATCACACAACTACCATCTTTAAAGGATAAAGAAGGGGATTTAATTTTTTTGTTATTTATAGTTTTACATATTGCAGTTTTGTTATGGAATACATGTTTATTTTATAATGAGTGTCTTTTTATTATGTATTCTCATTTTATAGCAAGTGTACATTATTTCAAATTTAAATATTTTTTAAGGAGATAATTTCTATTAAATTGCATGTTTACTAAGTTGATTAATTTGGATTTGGCTTAGGCATTTGACAAGTTTTATATTTATTGGGCATTTGATAAGTTCTATATCTATCCACTGAAACTACTTGATTTAACAAATTTATTAAATTTACCATTCACAAATGTGACAAGTATCAAAACATTCACTAAGTTTTCCTATAATATTTTATATACATTTCTAAATATTTTATAATATTAGTTTATAAACATTTTTATTAATATGTCTAATTCATTCATGGTTCACCTTAAATATTAAAATGGTAAATATAATAATCCATAACAATGCACATTTTTTAATAAATAAGATATTGTTTATAACGGAGTATAATCAAGCATAACGGAGTATAATCATGCGGAATATAATTATGCAAACATTATCGATTCTAGAAAGTTGTTTGTTTTCCCGATGTATACTTTCAGTGATAAATAAACAGGTTTTCCAATCTACCATGCATGAATGGATAATTTTCACCATAACAGTGACTGGAATAAAAGCCGAACGAAATACAAGTATCTGATCACCGTTGCTATACTGAAAGCATGAATCACAACGTCCATTCTCAGAGACAATGAGCCAAAGTCAAGAAATATATATCAATTGTAACAAAAGGACAATGCAGGTTATATACCTACGTACCTTCTGGGAAGAATTGTGTTTACTTTGATCTGAACCCATCAGTTAATTTGGGTATCCTCCCAATATATATTTATGATTTATGATGGAGTAGGTTAACTCAGGGAGTAAACAGATCTGTTTTTCAGACAAAAAAAAATAGCATGAATTCGATTAGATTTTAGGGGTAGTTTGAGTTTTGTATGGATCAAAGTTTCATGCATTTCAGAACCTTATTTCAAAAAATTTACCCATTTTTAAACCAATTCAAATACTCCAAAAAAATCAACCAAAATTCAAAACTCTGAATTGACCAAAAATTTAAAATTACAAGGAAAAAAACCTGCCAAAATATAATGATGAGAATTCGTGTTCCTTGCCTCTCTATCCCTAACATATTAGGGGAGACTATGCCTATGACATATTTTACAAGAGCGTTCTATGTTTGAATTGAATCTATGCAGGGGAGGGAAGTGAAACGCTGAAGTTAGTATTGATTGAATTAAAAAGAAGTCGGCCCTCATGCAGATTAGATTAGATCAGCGGAACCATTTTGGTCTCCATATCCTGCAAAGTCCGCACTTTATTGTTATTTTCTGCAGAACCTTCTTCGCTCCACCCACTTCCATCTCTGCCAATTTCTCAAGGTATTGGTTAGCTCCTGCACATGCGATCTTTCTCCTGCCGCTGCTGCTCTGGGAGAGGGCCAGCAGTGCAGAAATGGGGAATGCCTTGGCCACTGTATCATTTTGGGGATCTAATAGCTGCACCAGACATGACACATTCGCATCATCTTTGATGAATTCTTTTCTGTTGCTCTCCACAGCGAGTAGACTGGAGATTGCCCGTGCAGCAATTGCCTGAGACAAGCTAGGCTTGCCATCCAACATCTTTGCAAGCAGACCAACACACCCTGCTTCTCCCAATGCTCTCTTTGTTTCGTCTGTCCGCGATAGATTGCAGATGGACAAGGCTGCCAATTCTTGAATCCTATAACACCCACTTTTGAGAATGACTGGGAGATCCTTAACAAATCCAGAGGACATCAAAAGGCTTACAGAGCAGATGGACGCAGAGAGACTATGGATGGCCCTCAGTGCAATCTCTTGGGCCTCGGTACTCGGTGCTCTTTCCAAAAACAGAACAATCGATTCAACCCCACCTTCTCTGCAGATCTTCTGCCTCAAGTTTTCATTAGTGGCAGCCAACAGATGCAAACATTCTGCAGAAGACTTCTGTGCAAGGGCTATACCACAATTCACAAGATTGATCAACACAGGAATTGCTCCTTCCTCTGCTATGGGACCTCTTAGTTCCTCCACAAAAGCCAAGTTCCTCAACACCGCCGACCCAATAGCCTGCCCTTCATACCCATTTCTACAGAATTCAACTAGAGCCGAGATTCCACCATATGCAGAAACCGCACAGGCATACTCCCTATCAATGCGGCGACCGTCATTGCAATGGCAGATCCCTAAGATTAGATTCAGTTCCGCATGAATACTCTCCTGCTCCGAGTCAACCGTCAATCCCTGCAGAGCCTCCGCTGCCTTCTCCTTGCCCAAATAAGTTCCAGATTCCAACAACCTAATCAACGGTGGTATAACAATCTCTGGAGCAAGACAAGCCTTGCTCACATCAGACTGCGCCAGAATCGACACTGCAATGGCCGCATGTTCTCTGATAGTAACAATATGCGAATCGAGCAAATGCACCAAGTAAAAAATATCTACCCCTTCATCGACCACAGCGAGGATATTCATGTCGTCCTCCTGCAGAAACTGTACAAGAGAAATCAAAGCCTGTTTTTTAAGTTGGGTATTACCCATCTTAAGCCTTGCAAAGAGACCCTTGACAAAGAAGACCAGGGGATCCCTGCTACCTCTGGGGTCCGGACTCGACACCGCGACGGCATCATTGGATTCCTTCAACAGTCCGCTCTTTATGAGAATATCCAAATCGCTGACATGAGAATTGAGTTTGTTGACGACCACGTCTAAATCGCTCTGCATCATAAGCTTCCCGCTGTACGAAAGCTCTCTGCAACGCTTTGCAAGCTCTCTCGCCTCTTGCAGAGTGGACACAACATTGAGCATAAGCTCCTTCAGTAACAAATTCTCGGCCCAGCAACAAGAAGCTTCCTCAATAATGCTCGTCATGATCTTATTCAGGACTTCCACCTTAGCTGTGATCACCTGCCATCTTCCCGTGAAGACTTTTGTACAACAGACCTCCGAGAAAAGCAGCGGAATGAGGTCTTCGGCTCTTCTCAGGCATTCCTGTACATCATTACTGTCATCAATCCCTCCCTCCATCTTCGATCTTTCAATCTGAATGATCTTCTCAGTAGCAGAATATATGATATACAGGCTTGCGTTCGCTCTTTCCGCAAATATCCTCGTTTTCTATTTCTCCATCGGCCCAATCAAAATCCATTACATTGCAACTTCTGTTGGCGTACATATTTTTGGTTAAGATATACAGACTGGCAATCTGAGAGGTCTCTTCCCTTGTTTTGCCACCAGGATCAATTCTTGGGATCTTCCAACTTACTCCGTAACTTACTCACCCAGAAAATTAAGATAAATTTTTTTCTTCAATCCAATGAAGCGACGTTCACGCCTGACGTGGGAGGTACGAAGAGGAAGACTCCGTAATAATTAAAATGAAAGATAAAATCATTAAATGTAATCCAAATTTATAGAGACGAGAAATCAAAAATAGCTACCAACTTTCAGAATTGGATTCAATTTCAATTAATGTTTAAGATTAGACTAACTACCCATTTAAAGGAATTTTTTTAATTACATTTTTAATGCTTAGTTAAAAATATTTTTTAATAAATAAAATGAGATGTTTCTAAATATTTTAGTTACTTAAATTTGATTTAAATAATTAAGAGAAATAGTCACTCTCTTCCTTTATTAAAATAAACCAAATTAAATAGTTAAAAAAGAACATGAGAAACAATATTTTTCAAATTCTTAGTTTATGTGTCTAAAATTTAACAATATAATAGATCCATATTTTTTGTGAGACGTTTCCATGTACCATTTTTGAAAAATGTTATTTTTATTATTTTGATGAAATGTGATGATATAATGTTTCCCTTGTCTTTGCAGTTGTTTCCATGGTTTTTTAATGGGCAATATAGTTTTTGTTTTTTAAGGTTCATGCAATAATATTACAATTTAAGGGTTTCACTTTGTAGTGATATGACATTGGTTTTTTTTCATTGATTATACTTTTTTAGATTATATGATTTTCATTTATTTAAATATTATATTATTTAAAAAAAATATGATAAAGTTTTAATTTTATTGATATGTTATTTATAAATATGAAAATGTGTAATTTTTTATATTTTATATTTTTATAATTGAATATGTGAATACATTTTTGGAGTTACTAATATATGTAAGTATATCAAAGATGACAAGATCAAGTACATTAAAGATGACAGGATTTTTGCATGAAAGTACATTAAAGATGACGGATTTTTGTATGAAAGATGACAAAATCAAGTACATCAAAGATGACAAGATAAAAATCCATGTCTCTTAGGTGGATTACATCAATCTTACAAAAACAAAAATGAGTTTGTTGAACCTCAAACTCTAGATGAGGTCATTAGAAAGGTTACATATTGTTATTAGTAAAACAAAAACAAACCAAAGGTCCATAACACATGGACGAAGAAGGAGAAGCTTGACCAAATAAATAAAGGATTCAAGCCCCTTCATTATAAATATCAGCCAAAGAATCCACCAGCACAAAGTGGAACTAAACCCATTGAATCAATGCGAAAGAGGTGAAGATAACTTATTCAATGTTGGGGGTGTGGAGAAGACCATTTGGCTAGGAAGTGTCCACATCAAAAGAGAACACCAAAATGTTTCACTACATTTAGGAGGCTACTATTGTTAATGACATAACAAAGATTATTCCTAGGATCCATGTTGGATTGGAAAACCTCCAAGCAGATCACCAATCAATGGTGGTTGAAATTGATAAGATTTCTAAGCAATCCCTTTCAATTTTAATTGATCCAAAATCTAGTCATAGTTATGTTAATCCTAAAGTTGTTAAAAAATGTGTTCTTTAGGAGTCTAAGCATATAGTTTGTGGCCAGTTCAATTATCCACTAGAACTAAAAGAAAGAATAATGAAATAGTGGTCTTTATATGAGGAACATTTGAACATTTTCCCTTTGGTTCATTTGATGTCTGCATAGGTACGGAATGGTTGGAAGCACATCAAGTTAAACTTGATTGGTATAAGAAGACTTTTGACTATATTTATGAAGATGGAAACTCAAGGACGGTAAAAGGCATTCCAAAAGCAATCTTTGTTAGACAAATTTCGACCTTGCAACTAAAGAAATGTTTTAAAAATTATGCCAATTCTATATGACCCACATATTGGTACCAACAAAAGATAAAGGTCCAAAGTTTGAAGATTATCTTGTGTTACAAGACTTCAAGGATATAGGCCCTAATGAAGTTCTAGGACTTCCTCCAAAGAGAGATATATACTTCTCAATTAATCGTGTGCTCGGCATTGCACCAGTGTCCAAGACTCCTTATAGAATGAGTAACCCAAAATTATTAAGCTGAAAATGTAATTGCAAGAGTCACTAGAGAATGGATACATTTAGTGTAACATCCCCATTTTTAATCCCCGGTTTAGTGATGTATAATGTAAATACTATATATGTTTGTGGGTCAAGAAATGTAATATGTAAACATTGTATATCGAAATAATCACAGGGGATTCGTCTTGTTGACCAATATCTTATCATGTCCATTCATAAAGGGTTTTTTTTAATTGTGAAAAATAGAGTCAATATATTGTAGATATAGGGGGGATGTGGGAATCAGGGTGTTTAGGGGTATTGGGGAGTACAAAAAGTGGTATCTAGTAAAAATAGGGGATGTTTTATTGGAATATGTATTGGGAGGGGTGTTCAAAAAAAGGATTTTTGGAGGTATTTATCAATATCTTGTGAAATTAGGGGTATTCTTTAATATCTCACGAACGTAGGTGCTATGTCACAGGTTCAGTGAGTGACGACCCCATGGAAATAATAAAATAAATATAACACTGGTTGCAGACGGACTTGAATGGAGTAATAGGGGCTAAGTTTCCATAAAAAAAGGGGGAATCCAAGGGGTCCAAGGGGGAATTATTCATGGGTATTAATCCCAACCCACTTTCTAAAATTATTATTGTGTATGAACCTTCTAATTTCCTTTTGAGTGTATCAAAAACCTAATTATTGAATACATGTAAGAGGGTTGGCATGAAAAGTCATCTCACATAATTATTGAGAGCATGGGGCTGAGTACAATAAACATTAGGGAATGTCAGAGTCAACATGCATGGGTAAAAGGGAATTTCGAATGGGTATTGCAGGTAGTTTTTACAATCACTTTTTGGGACAACAAGAGAGGATTGAGTATCAGAGCTTGAAGACAGCCATAGTGGGGTTTGTGGGCAACTTGTTGGAGTTGCAAATGCATGAAAAAGCGGTGTTGGCCCTTGACCAGGTTTTGAGGAAACACTGGTCATGTTTGATCATTTTTGGGACTTCAACAAGCTGGTCGAAGACGGAGCGCCCAGGCGAAGAGGAGATCGCGGGATATCGCCCCTTTTGCAGGATTTTTGGACTTTTGGGGTTTATGTAACGGGTATGGGATGTCAGACCATGCGTTTACCCATGCTTAGGCCCCTTTTTGTAATGTATAAATAAGTAGCTAGGTGATGTAAGTGAAGGAGTTAGTAGGTTACTAGTTCTGATCGGCTTTGTGCAAGAACCTGTGAAGGTTGCTAAGTGTGAATAGTTGTGAATTCTTCGTGCATACTATATGTGAGATTTGCAGAGCTAAGTGCAAGTGGTTGTAGTTGGCTTTGTGCCTTGACCTAATCTAGGGAAAGAGGATCTGACGAGGTGCACGCAGATCTCCTTTCCTTTGCGGAGTTGGATCTATGGCTTGGTGCATGTAAGAAGATTGGAAGAAGATAATAAGGAAGAAGAAGAGTTGGTGGACGTAGCCCCACACTGGGGTAAACCACGTCTATCTTGTGTTATTGTGCTTTGTGCTATGTGTTCATGATGGTTATCTTTATATTTGCTTAGTGCACTGTTCTGGATGTATGATAGGTAGATTTATTGATGCTTAGTGCTTGATATATGAATAAATGCTAGATCTGCTCTAATGTTATGTGTTGAATGCTTAGATGTGTTTAATATTGATTACTACTGTGTTGATCTACAATTAGGGTTAATATGCGATGTGAATAAGAATCATAATTGAATGCATACTATTGGCTAAGTGCTATGTTGAAGTGTGTAATCATATATCTGTGTCCCATCTAGGTTGTAGACACTTGAGTCATGCAACCCCCCTGCCTCTACCTCGGGTGAGACTTCATCTGCTTTGCAGGTGTTGCCTAAAGGGCCGATAGTTAGGGTTTTTTTGGTGCAATGTTGAAGTGTTGAACCGTGGGTTTGCCCATGTGCCAACATATGGTTTTGTTTCCAGGACCTGAAATTGTGATTTCTAGTAACTGAATAAAAGAGAAAGCTCTGTGCATAGATATGTTGCTATAGTGTGCAATATTCTATGTGACTTGCAAATCTTTGTGCTAAGAAAGAGAAGCCTGATCTGAAGAAAAGAGGTAAGATCTTAAAACTTTGTGCTCTGGTAAAGGTAAGATAAGTGGAAATTGTTTCTTCGAAAGTATGAATCTAGGTATGTTTGATAGATTTTGTCCTAGTCTGAAAACTAGGGCACAACTAGAATAAATAAGATTTGTTCTAAATAGATTTGATAGAAATGGTGAAAGATATGTTATTCCTATGCATAGAAAGAATTTTTGGACTAACAAGTGGGTGAAGGAACCTAAAATGAATTCTTGCAGATTGCAGGTCCATCACTGTGATCCCGGTGCACAGTACAGAAAAGGTTGGGGATCGTTTAAGAGGAAGAGAGGATTGACATTGTGTTATAACTGCAGAAGATCGGGGCATCTTGCTAAGGAATGCCCTAGTACAGGTCCTATTTTTCTTTGTTGTAAATATGCTGGTCATGAGGTTTTGTATTGCCCTAGAATGATTGCTAAAGTTGAAAATATGAACCTGAGACAAAAAAACTATGAAGAAGGTCAGGAAAATAAGGATATGTTAGAGAACCAGAAAGAATAAGATATTATGTTATTACAACTGAAAGAAACATTGAATGGTCACATAGACATCAGTTTACCAGAGATATTAAAAGAGAAGCAGTGCATAGAAACAAGAATAGGAGACTTCGACATAGACTATGTTTTGGACGAGGAAACACAGATGAATGTCATGACATAAAGTACTTGGGAAAATTTAGGAAAGTTTGCTATGGTTCCTTCATTGGGAAGGATAGGATTGTTTAAAGGAAAGATGATAACCCTATGTGGAAGAGTTACTAATGTACCTATGATTGCCCATGGAACACCGATCGAAGAAGAATTTGAAGTCATTAAGTTTGTGGAGACCAATGCCCCTTTTGCACTTTTGTTAGGAAAGACTTAGATTGAGGAAGATCAGATCTGAAGGAAAGCAAAGGAAGAAGCTATAGAACAAAAAAGGCAATAATTAAGGGACTTCATAGTCAGAAAAATAGAGCAACTAGTACAAGAACAAGAGGACAAGTCGAAGCAACTGAGGGCCACACACTTAGCTGTTGAAGTTGAAAGAACGCAGGAAGGATTGAAAACCATATCCATGCAGGAGAGAAGAGAACCTACCCCAGAAGTAGCAAGTGAAGAGGTATTTTCAAACCCTTTGGAAAACCCTCAGCAGTACGAAGTTACTACGCTAAGAGAAAATAAAAATAAGAATGGAAAGAGGAATATAGAGACTTAGATCACATGAAAGAAGGAAAGAAAGCTCAGTAAGAAGAAATAAAAGTTAGAAAAACTGTAGGAAGTTCCAGGGATGACTTCACAGAAGGCAGGCTTGCAGAACTTGAACCTCACCGGAATAGCAGAACAACGCAGATTGGCACTTCACCACGACGAAGCTATATGACCGTTGGAGGCATCCCGACCATTAGAATGACGCTCTAGAATGATTAGAAACACAATTATTACCGTGAAGATCGCCATTAGACCATTGGGACCGTGCCACAATGGATGGAATCATATTGATTGAGGCATTCCTACCCATTGGAGGAATTTGTTATGACATTGCTTATTTAATCCGTCAAATGCCTCACTGGGGCCACTTTTGCAAATTGAGATATTTAAGCCCACAAAGAATTGATCACACACCGTGCTGTGTTTTCTAGACCTCTTCGTCCGTTAGATTACCTTGAGTATCTGTTCTCCTACCTGAGTTATTTGATTACGAGCATGTATGTCGGGCAACCTTAGTGCAGTCAAGAAATCCCTAGAAGAGATAATGATCGACCTTATGGCTAAGAAAGTTATGTTTGTATGAGTACATGTATCGTTGACAGGCGGATTGCAAGCATCCCCCTTGACTGGACATCGATCTGTACCATTCTGAACTACGATAGAGTAGAGAAGCAAGCACCGAGATGATCTGGCGAACGCTAAGAAGATCATGTCGGTCTTGCCCAACTACATCCCGCCTCTGGCTGGCGTGGTTAGTCGTGACAGCGTCCCATGTGATTTCGAGTACACACTCATCATGGCGTACCTCCCGAAGGGGATACGCGCAATAGGACCGCAGTTGGGACTGATCCCAACTCTAAAGATAAGTGATTTCAACCTCGGCGATAGGAATAATTATGCGATGCTCACACCGCATCGCTACCTGACGAAGACGATTGGGAAGAATCCCAAGATAATTCCCCAGTTGTGGATTAAGGAGATTTCAAGATCGATGATCTTGAACGTCATGAAGATCCCCCACTTCGCTAGACATCAGGAGGTTAACACATGCGTTAAAATCCTCATGTCATGCTACCATGGAGGGTATCTATGGTTGGATAGGTGCATCACTGTGGATCCGGCATTGATCCACCTCATTACTGGATTAAGCATGCAAGGACCAGACCCTCATAAATTCTACCCAGGGAAGATGTCAGATTGCTCTTTGGCACAGCGCATCAAGGAGGCGTATGGTGATGTGGAGAAAGGGAAGCGAGGCTACAAGGTAGCCTCCATCCAGTATGGTGCAGTGCACCTAGCTTGTCAGTTGATAGCGGGCAAGATCGTCAGAAAGAACTGCCCTATGCAAGTAATAGGATTCGTAGTCGACCTTGCAGGGAAGTGC
Source organism: Picea engelmannii (assembly GCA_009831015.1). Classification (NCBI taxonomy): domain Eukaryota; kingdom Viridiplantae; phylum Streptophyta; class Pinopsida; order Pinales; family Pinaceae; genus Picea; species Picea engelmannii. The sequence continues at coordinate 282,332 of ML805028.1, read as the reverse complement.
GTCGAAGGGATGCAGATGAATTGGGCGAGCTACCTCATCAATGAGTTGGAGAAGGAATTTTGCGAAGCACAGGACCAAGGCTATGAGTTCCACTTTAGTTGGTTGTTGATCTTAATAGAATTTTTCGCTTGGGAGATGCCAGAAGGAGCGACATTCCCTGAAGTCAAGCCATCAGAACCACTGGCCATGAGGTTCACCACCTTGTGGTATTCAAGCGACATGGCGAAGCAATGGCAATCAAATGCGGTGTTCCACACTTATTAGTTACAGCTCAAGCACAGGTTAAGGGGAAGAACTGGAGGAATTGGGATGGCTATAGGAAAAATAGCTTGTTGTGGGTTATATTGGGCTATGAGTGGAAATTATAGACATCATTTCTTATGGATTCATAGCCTAATATCAGGGGTGATTTGTTGCTGAGATTTGGAGCAGCAGATCTATGGTTGGTTGGAATTCCCATCCTTTGTAGTTGGTTTCACATTTGATTTTAAAAGATAAGTGTTTTATCTCTATTCGTTGTTTTATATATGGGTTTTAATTGATGTGTGTTTAATTATGACTTCTAAGAATTTATATGATGTTGTGTGAATGTTTTTTTTTT
>ML805028.1:244381-270248 GCA_009831015.1 Picea engelmannii | reverse complement strand
CCCAATACAAGCTATGCAATATCTCCTACTCTTATTTACACTAATTCTTTCTTCTAAGGAAACTTTTAGAGGAAGATATTTCTAGAAGTAAAATCTTCTACTAGGTCTTCTTACATTGAGTTATTCTCCTTTATTTCATAGGCCTTGTTAACTAATGTCGACCTTTATTACATATAAAATATATCATACTAACTAATGACCCACGAAGAGGGGTTAGGATCGGATCCTAACAGTGCCAATAGATTTTTTTTGCCATCGCAAATGGGTCTCAAGGACATGGACATGTTCTAACCATGAAAACGAACATCTTAGGGACAATTATATGAATTTTGGTCCAATGGACCATGCATAGGGTCCATAATCATAAGACATGTCATGTAAATGGAATATTTGATCAACAAGTGTGGTACATGTGTCATTAAAAGGTTTTGTGTAGTAGGAATGAGTCTCAATGTTGTGGTCGTGGTCTAAGGATGAAAATTAACATCCTATGGCATTAAAGATGGCTCACAGGCGATGCACAAGTTTGAAACCACCACAAAGGCTCTTTAAACTGAATTTTTGGCCCATGATTATATTATGGGCATTTTTATAAGGTGTTGCACACCGTGAATGCATATCAAATCTTTTCTCATGGTTTGGGAATGTAAACATAGGTCATAGTCCATAACTATATGCTTCTCAATGGCTCATGGACTATGCATAGAGCCCTCGATCACCTCATGTGTCCTATAAATGGAATATTTGACCTACATAAGGGATATGGGTTCCATTACAAAGTTTGTGTAAAGGATAGGTCTTAGTGCCTTAAACATGGTCGTAGGACTAAAACTAAAGTCTTGAGCACTAAATGAAGCCTTTAAGGTACATGGGATACGATTGAGGCCATAGACCACCACACAGACCCTATAAATGATTATTTATCCCATGAATGTCATATATGCACTATTGCAAGGTTTTACAAACCACAGATGTATTTCGAGGCCTTAACCATGGTATTGTGAACAAAAAAAATGGTTGTTAATATTGCTTTTAGGATTAAGGTGATGCAAGGGACCCTATACCACCAACCAAGTGAGACATATAATCATGAATTCATATCATTGTTAAGGAACTACAAAGATCAATTATTTAGAATAATCGATATATTTATATTAATTATACACGAAGCCCTAATAATAAGTAAAAACATTTATTAATAGTATTGTCATTACATCAATTTTGAAGCTTCATAACATTAAACCCCTTGAAAAATTCCCTTTTTATTCTTTCAAAAAAAAAATGTATGTGCAAAATCCTCGAAAGTGTATAACATCAACATTGTATATATCTTTAAGATATTCCAAGGAATGCAAAGAGTGTCAAAAATCAAGGTCAAGGAAAAGGTCTATGGAAACATTATGAAAAAATGTGTTGACTTAGTATTTTTTTCATTCTTTTGAAATAGAAAGTAATTATGCACAAATGTCTAAATTTTATAATAGGAAAGAGGTATATCTTGCCATGATATTTTCAATTATGCCATTATCTTTTGAGTGCAAAGAAATTGTTTCATCTTTAAAGGATAAATTTGTAAAGGGGGAGTAATTTTTGTGTTTATTTATAGTTTCACACATTGCATCTATGTTATGGAACACATGTTTATTTTATAATCCATGTCTTTTTATTATGTATTCTCATTTTATAGAAAGTGCACATTATTTCAAATTTGATGAACCATCATAATGTGATGTTCCAACAAAAGGGGCTAGAACCAATACATGAGCCCTATAAAAGGAATATTTCACCCACAAGCATTATATGGGTTCTAATAGAATTTTTTTCCATCACAAATGGGTCTCAAGGACATGGCCATGCTCTAACCATGAAAATGAATGTCTTAGGGCCAACAATATGACTTTTGGTCCAATGAACCATGCATAATATCCATAATCACAACACATGTTGTGTAAATGGAATATTTGATCAACAAGCGTGGTACATGTGTCATTACAAGGTTTTGTGCACTAGGAATGGATATCAATGTTATGGCCATGGTCTAAGGATGAAAATTAACATCCTATGGAATTAAATATGGTTCATGGACTATGCACAAGTCCTAAACCACCACAGAGGCTCTTTAAAGTGAATCTTTGGTCGACGATTATATTATGGGCATTTTTAATGAATTTGTATCAAAGCTTTTCTCATGGTTTGGGAATGTAAACATAGGTCATAGTTCCTAACTATATACTTCTATATGGCTCATGGACTATGCACAGAGCCCTCGATCACCTCACATGTCCTATAAATGGAATATTTGACCTACATATGGGATATGGGTGCCATTACAAAGTGTAAGTGTAAAGGATAGGTCACAGTGCCTTAAACATGGTCTCAGCACTAAAACTAAAGTCTTAAGCACTAAAGGAAGCCTTTAAGGTTCATCGGATATGATTGAGACCATGGACCACCACACAGACCTTGTAAATGATTATTTATGCCACGAATGTCATATATGCACTATTGCAAGTTTTTACACACCACAGATGGGTTTCAAGGCCTTAACCATGGTCCTTTGAACAAAAAAATGGTTGTTAATATTGATTTTAGGATTAAGGTGATGCAAGGGACCCTATACCACCAACCAAGTGAGACATAGAATCACCAATGCATCTCATTGTTAAGGAACTAAAAAGATCAATTATTTAGAATAATCAATATGTTTATATTAATTATACAGGAAGCCCTAATCATACGTGAAAACATTGATTAATAAGATTGCCATTACATCAATTTTGAAAAGGGTTCATAACATTAAACCCCTTGAGAAATTCCCTTTTTATTCTTTCAAAAACAAAAAATATGTATGTGCAAAATCCTTGAAAGTGTTTAACATCAACATTGTATATCACTTTAAGATCTTCCAAGTAGTGCAAAGAGTGTAAAAAATCAAGTTCAAGGAAAAGGGCTAGGAAAAATTACGAAAAAATATGTTAACTTAGTATTTTTTCACTCCTTTGAAATAGAAAGCAATTGTGCACAAATGGAAAAAATTTATAATTGAAGAGAAATAATTTATCGAAGATAGAAGGTGGTGTCTAAAGACATTGTTACAACAATTAAGCATAGTGCATTGTGATGAGAACATCACAATGCTTATTGGACATCTTGTACACAACAGTGATATCAACATGATAATGACCCATTGGGTCTATTATTTATAGCTTCAATATCTAACCAACTTCCTTGAAATCGGGAGGATATTTTCCATATACAACCATTAGTGGTTAGGGTTGACTTCGTCAAATCCATGTTGTCCGATTGTCTGACCGATAGAGTGTTGGTCGATTGTCCAACCGACAGACTTGTCGACTACTCTACCGACTGATGTAGATATCTGGTCAATCACCCAACTAAATTTTTCTAGATGTAGGTGGGTTGCCCGACCAACAGATTCCAAGAGAAGTGTGATTAACCATCAGAACTTGATGTTCCAACAAAAGGGGCATGAACCAATACATGAGCCCTATAAAGGGAATATTTCACCCATAAGAATAATATGGGTGCCAATAGATTTTTTTTCATTGCAAATGGGTCTCAAGGACATGGCCATGCTCTAACCATGAAAACAAATGTCTTAGGGCCAACAATATGAATTTTGATCCATTGAACCATGCATAGGGTCCATAATCACAACACATGTCATGTAAATGGAATAGTTGATCAACAAGCGTGGCACATGTGTCATTACAAGGTTTTGTGCACTAGGAATGGGTCTTGATGTTGTGGCCATGGTCTAAGGATGAAAATTAACATCCTATGGCATTAAAGATGGCTCATGTTCTATGCACAAGTCTGAAACCACCACAGAGGCTCTTTAAAGTGAATGTTTGGCCCACAATTATATTATGTGCACTTTTATAAGGTGTTGCACACCATGAATGCATATCAAATCTTTTCACGTTGTTTGGTAATGTAAACATAGGTCATAGTCCCTAACTATATTCTTCTCAATGGCTCATGAACTATGCACAGAGCCCTTGATCACCTCACATGTCCTATAAATGGAATATTTGACCTACATATGGGATATGGGTGCCATTACAAAGTTTATGTCTAAAGGATAAGTCTCAATGCCTTAAACATGGTCGTAGGACTAAAACTAAATTCTTGAGCACTAAATGAAGGCTTTAGGGTACATGGGCTATGATTGAGGCCATGGACCACCACATAGACCCTGTAAATGATTATTTATCCCACAAATGTCATATATGCACTATTGCAAGGTTTTACACACCATGGATGTGTTTCAAGGCCTTAACCATGGTCTTGTGAACAAAAAAAATGGTTGTTAATATTGCTTCTAAAATTAAGGTAATGGAACCCTATACCACCAACCAAGTGAGACATAGAATCATGAATGCATCTCATTGTTAAGGAATTATAAAGATCAATTATTTAGAATATATTTATATTAATTATACAAAAAACCCTAATCATATGTGAAAAAACCTTAATCATACTTGCAAACATTAATTAATAAAATTGTCATTACAACAATTTTGAAAAGAGTTCATAACATTAAAACCCTTAACAAATTCCATTTTCATTCTTTAAAAAAACAAAAATATGTATGTGCAAAATCCTCGAAAGTGTATAACATCAACATTGTATATCTCTTTAAGATTTCCAAGTAGGGCAAAGAGTGTCAAAAATCAAGGTCAAGGAAAATGGCTATGGAAAAATTACGAAAAAAATATGTTAACTTAGTATTTTTTTTTCACTCTTATGAAATAGAAAGCATTTGAGCACAAAGGCCAAAAGTTTATAATAGGAAAGAGGTAGATCATGCCATGATCTTTTGAGTCCAAATAGATGGTTTTGTTGGGGGTAAAACTTTATCACACAACTACCATCTTTAAAGGATAAAGAAGGGGATTTAATTTTTTTGTTATTTATAGTTTTACATATTGCAGTTTTGTTATGGAATACATGTTTATTTTATAATGAGTGTCTTTTTATTATGTATTCTCATTTTATAGCAAGTGTACATTATTTCAAATTTAAATATTTTTTAAGGAGATAATTTCTATTAAATTGCATGTTTACTAAGTTGATTAATTTGGATTTGGCTTAGGCATTTGACAAGTTTTATATTTATTGGGCATTTGATAAGTTCTATATCTATCCACTGAAACTACTTGATTTAACAAATTTATTAAATTTACCATTCACAAATGTGACAAGTATCAAAACATTCACTAAGTTTTCCTATAATATTTTATATACATTTCTAAATATTTTATAATATTAGTTTATAAACATTTTTATTAATATGTCTAATTCATTCATGGTTCACCTTAAATATTAAAATGGTAAATATAATAATCCATAACAATGCACATTTTTTAATAAATAAGATATTGTTTATAACGGAGTATAATCAAGCATAACGGAGTATAATCATGCGGAATATAATTATGCAAACATTATCGATTCTAGAAAGTTGTTTGTTTTCCCGATGTATACTTTCAGTGATAAATAAACAGGTTTTCCAATCTACCATGCATGAATGGATAATTTTCACCATAACAGTGACTGGAATAAAAGCCGAACGAAATACAAGTATCTGATCACCGTTGCTATACTGAAAGCATGAATCACAACGTCCATTCTCAGAGACAATGAGCCAAAGTCAAGAAATATATATCAATTGTAACAAAAGGACAATGCAGGTTATATACCTACGTACCTTCTGGGAAGAATTGTGTTTACTTTGATCTGAACCCATCAGTTAATTTGGGTATCCTCCCAATATATATTTATGATTTATGATGGAGTAGGTTAACTCAGGGAGTAAACAGATCTGTTTTTCAGACAAAAAAAAATAGCATGAATTCGATTAGATTTTAGGGGTAGTTTGAGTTTTGTATGGATCAAAGTTTCATGCATTTCAGAACCTTATTTCAAAAAATTTACCCATTTTTAAACCAATTCAAATACTCCAAAAAAATCAACCAAAATTCAAAACTCTGAATTGACCAAAAATTTAAAATTACAAGGAAAAAAACCTGCCAAAATATAATGATGAGAATTCGTGTTCCTTGCCTCTCTATCCCTAACATATTAGGGGAGACTATGCCTATGACATATTTTACAAGAGCGTTCTATGTTTGAATTGAATCTATGCAGGGGAGGGAAGTGAAACGCTGAAGTTAGTATTGATTGAATTAAAAAGAAGTCGGCCCTCATGCAGATTAGATTAGATCAGCGGAACCATTTTGGTCTCCATATCCTGCAAAGTCCGCACTTTATTGTTATTTTCTGCAGAACCTTCTTCGCTCCACCCACTTCCATCTCTGCCAATTTCTCAAGGTATTGGTTAGCTCCTGCACATGCGATCTTTCTCCTGCCGCTGCTGCTCTGGGAGAGGGCCAGCAGTGCAGAAATGGGGAATGCCTTGGCCACTGTATCATTTTGGGGATCTAATAGCTGCACCAGACATGACACATTCGCATCATCTTTGATGAATTCTTTTCTGTTGCTCTCCACAGCGAGTAGACTGGAGATTGCCCGTGCAGCAATTGCCTGAGACAAGCTAGGCTTGCCATCCAACATCTTTGCAAGCAGACCAACACACCCTGCTTCTCCCAATGCTCTCTTTGTTTCGTCTGTCCGCGATAGATTGCAGATGGACAAGGCTGCCAATTCTTGAATCCTATAACACCCACTTTTGAGAATGACTGGGAGATCCTTAACAAATCCAGAGGACATCAAAAGGCTTACAGAGCAGATGGACGCAGAGAGACTATGGATGGCCCTCAGTGCAATCTCTTGGGCCTCGGTACTCGGTGCTCTTTCCAAAAACAGAACAATCGATTCAACCCCACCTTCTCTGCAGATCTTCTGCCTCAAGTTTTCATTAGTGGCAGCCAACAGATGCAAACATTCTGCAGAAGACTTCTGTGCAAGGGCTATACCACAATTCACAAGATTGATCAACACAGGAATTGCTCCTTCCTCTGCTATGGGACCTCTTAGTTCCTCCACAAAAGCCAAGTTCCTCAACACCGCCGACCCAATAGCCTGCCCTTCATACCCATTTCTACAGAATTCAACTAGAGCCGAGATTCCACCATATGCAGAAACCGCACAGGCATACTCCCTATCAATGCGGCGACCGTCATTGCAATGGCAGATCCCTAAGATTAGATTCAGTTCCGCATGAATACTCTCCTGCTCCGAGTCAACCGTCAATCCCTGCAGAGCCTCCGCTGCCTTCTCCTTGCCCAAATAAGTTCCAGATTCCAACAACCTAATCAACGGTGGTATAACAATCTCTGGAGCAAGACAAGCCTTGCTCACATCAGACTGCGCCAGAATCGACACTGCAATGGCCGCATGTTCTCTGATAGTAACAATATGCGAATCGAGCAAATGCACCAAGTAAAAAATATCTACCCCTTCATCGACCACAGCGAGGATATTCATGTCGTCCTCCTGCAGAAACTGTACAAGAGAAATCAAAGCCTGTTTTTTAAGTTGGGTATTACCCATCTTAAGCCTTGCAAAGAGACCCTTGACAAAGAAGACCAGGGGATCCCTGCTACCTCTGGGGTCCGGACTCGACACCGCGACGGCATCATTGGATTCCTTCAACAGTCCGCTCTTTATGAGAATATCCAAATCGCTGACATGAGAATTGAGTTTGTTGACGACCACGTCTAAATCGCTCTGCATCATAAGCTTCCCGCTGTACGAAAGCTCTCTGCAACGCTTTGCAAGCTCTCTCGCCTCTTGCAGAGTGGACACAACATTGAGCATAAGCTCCTTCAGTAACAAATTCTCGGCCCAGCAACAAGAAGCTTCCTCAATAATGCTCGTCATGATCTTATTCAGGACTTCCACCTTAGCTGTGATCACCTGCCATCTTCCCGTGAAGACTTTTGTACAACAGACCTCCGAGAAAAGCAGCGGAATGAGGTCTTCGGCTCTTCTCAGGCATTCCTGTACATCATTACTGTCATCAATCCCTCCCTCCATCTTCGATCTTTCAATCTGAATGATCTTCTCAGTAGCAGAATATATGATATACAGGCTTGCGTTCGCTCTTTCCGCAAATATCCTCGTTTTCTATTTCTCCATCGGCCCAATCAAAATCCATTACATTGCAACTTCTGTTGGCGTACATATTTTTGGTTAAGATATACAGACTGGCAATCTGAGAGGTCTCTTCCCTTGTTTTGCCACCAGGATCAATTCTTGGGATCTTCCAACTTACTCCGTAACTTACTCACCCAGAAAATTAAGATAAATTTTTTTCTTCAATCCAATGAAGCGACGTTCACGCCTGACGTGGGAGGTACGAAGAGGAAGACTCCGTAATAATTAAAATGAAAGATAAAATCATTAAATGTAATCCAAATTTATAGAGACGAGAAATCAAAAATAGCTACCAACTTTCAGAATTGGATTCAATTTCAATTAATGTTTAAGATTAGACTAACTACCCATTTAAAGGAATTTTTTTAATTACATTTTTAATGCTTAGTTAAAAATATTTTTTAATAAATAAAATGAGATGTTTCTAAATATTTTAGTTACTTAAATTTGATTTAAATAATTAAGAGAAATAGTCACTCTCTTCCTTTATTAAAATAAACCAAATTAAATAGTTAAAAAAGAACATGAGAAACAATATTTTTCAAATTCTTAGTTTATGTGTCTAAAATTTAACAATATAATAGATCCATATTTTTTGTGAGACGTTTCCATGTACCATTTTTGAAAAATGTTATTTTTATTATTTTGATGAAATGTGATGATATAATGTTTCCCTTGTCTTTGCAGTTGTTTCCATGGTTTTTTAATGGGCAATATAGTTTTTGTTTTTTAAGGTTCATGCAATAATATTACAATTTAAGGGTTTCACTTTGTAGTGATATGACATTGGTTTTTTTTCATTGATTATACTTTTTTAGATTATATGATTTTCATTTATTTAAATATTATATTATTTAAAAAAAATATGATAAAGTTTTAATTTTATTGATATGTTATTTATAAATATGAAAATGTGTAATTTTTTATATTTTATATTTTTATAATTGAATATGTGAATACATTTTTGGAGTTACTAATATATGTAAGTATATCAAAGATGACAAGATCAAGTACATTAAAGATGACAGGATTTTTGCATGAAAGTACATTAAAGATGACGGATTTTTGTATGAAAGATGACAAAATCAAGTACATCAAAGATGACAAGATAAAAATCCATGTCTCTTAGGTGGATTACATCAATCTTACAAAAACAAAAATGAGTTTGTTGAACCTCAAACTCTAGATGAGGTCATTAGAAAGGTTACATATTGTTATTAGTAAAACAAAAACAAACCAAAGGTCCATAACACATGGACGAAGAAGGAGAAGCTTGACCAAATAAATAAAGGATTCAAGCCCCTTCATTATAAATATCAGCCAAAGAATCCACCAGCACAAAGTGGAACTAAACCCATTGAATCAATGCGAAAGAGGTGAAGATAACTTATTCAATGTTGGGGGTGTGGAGAAGACCATTTGGCTAGGAAGTGTCCACATCAAAAGAGAACACCAAAATGTTTCACTACATTTAGGAGGCTACTATTGTTAATGACATAACAAAGATTATTCCTAGGATCCATGTTGGATTGGAAAACCTCCAAGCAGATCACCAATCAATGGTGGTTGAAATTGATAAGATTTCTAAGCAATCCCTTTCAATTTTAATTGATCCAAAATCTAGTCATAGTTATGTTAATCCTAAAGTTGTTAAAAAATGTGTTCTTTAGGAGTCTAAGCATATAGTTTGTGGCCAGTTCAATTATCCACTAGAACTAAAAGAAAGAATAATGAAATAGTGGTCTTTATATGAGGAACATTTGAACATTTTCCCTTTGGTTCATTTGATGTCTGCATAGGTACGGAATGGTTGGAAGCACATCAAGTTAAACTTGATTGGTATAAGAAGACTTTTGACTATATTTATGAAGATGGAAACTCAAGGACGGTAAAAGGCATTCCAAAAGCAATCTTTGTTAGACAAATTTCGACCTTGCAACTAAAGAAATGTTTTAAAAATTATGCCAATTCTATATGACCCACATATTGGTACCAACAAAAGATAAAGGTCCAAAGTTTGAAGATTATCTTGTGTTACAAGACTTCAAGGATATAGGCCCTAATGAAGTTCTAGGACTTCCTCCAAAGAGAGATATATACTTCTCAATTAATCGTGTGCTCGGCATTGCACCAGTGTCCAAGACTCCTTATAGAATGAGTAACCCAAAATTATTAAGCTGAAAATGTAATTGCAAGAGTCACTAGAGAATGGATACATTTAGTGTAACATCCCCATTTTTAATCCCCGGTTTAGTGATGTATAATGTAAATACTATATATGTTTGTGGGTCAAGAAATGTAATATGTAAACATTGTATATCGAAATAATCACAGGGGATTCGTCTTGTTGACCAATATCTTATCATGTCCATTCATAAAGGGTTTTTTTTAATTGTGAAAAATAGAGTCAATATATTGTAGATATAGGGGGGATGTGGGAATCAGGGTGTTTAGGGGTATTGGGGAGTACAAAAAGTGGTATCTAGTAAAAATAGGGGATGTTTTATTGGAATATGTATTGGGAGGGGTGTTCAAAAAAAGGATTTTTGGAGGTATTTATCAATATCTTGTGAAATTAGGGGTATTCTTTAATATCTCACGAACGTAGGTGCTATGTCACAGGTTCAGTGAGTGACGACCCCATGGAAATAATAAAATAAATATAACACTGGTTGCAGACGGACTTGAATGGAGTAATAGGGGCTAAGTTTCCATAAAAAAAGGGGGAATCCAAGGGGTCCAAGGGGGAATTATTCATGGGTATTAATCCCAACCCACTTTCTAAAATTATTATTGTGTATGAACCTTCTAATTTCCTTTTGAGTGTATCAAAAACCTAATTATTGAATACATGTAAGAGGGTTGGCATGAAAAGTCATCTCACATAATTATTGAGAGCATGGGGCTGAGTACAATAAACATTAGGGAATGTCAGAGTCAACATGCATGGGTAAAAGGGAATTTCGAATGGGTATTGCAGGTAGTTTTTACAATCACTTTTTGGGACAACAAGAGAGGATTGAGTATCAGAGCTTGAAGACAGCCATAGTGGGGTTTGTGGGCAACTTGTTGGAGTTGCAAATGCATGAAAAAGCGGTGTTGGCCCTTGACCAGGTTTTGAGGAAACACTGGTCATGTTTGATCATTTTTGGGACTTCAACAAGCTGGTCGAAGACGGAGCGCCCAGGCGAAGAGGAGATCGCGGGATATCGCCCCTTTTGCAGGATTTTTGGACTTTTGGGGTTTATGTAACGGGTATGGGATGTCAGACCATGCGTTTACCCATGCTTAGGCCCCTTTTTGTAATGTATAAATAAGTAGCTAGGTGATGTAAGTGAAGGAGTTAGTAGGTTACTAGTTCTGATCGGCTTTGTGCAAGAACCTGTGAAGGTTGCTAAGTGTGAATAGTTGTGAATTCTTCGTGCATACTATATGTGAGATTTGCAGAGCTAAGTGCAAGTGGTTGTAGTTGGCTTTGTGCCTTGACCTAATCTAGGGAAAGAGGATCTGACGAGGTGCACGCAGATCTCCTTTCCTTTGCGGAGTTGGATCTATGGCTTGGTGCATGTAAGAAGATTGGAAGAAGATAATAAGGAAGAAGAAGAGTTGGTGGACGTAGCCCCACACTGGGGTAAACCACGTCTATCTTGTGTTATTGTGCTTTGTGCTATGTGTTCATGATGGTTATCTTTATATTTGCTTAGTGCACTGTTCTGGATGTATGATAGGTAGATTTATTGATGCTTAGTGCTTGATATATGAATAAATGCTAGATCTGCTCTAATGTTATGTGTTGAATGCTTAGATGTGTTTAATATTGATTACTACTGTGTTGATCTACAATTAGGGTTAATATGCGATGTGAATAAGAATCATAATTGAATGCATACTATTGGCTAAGTGCTATGTTGAAGTGTGTAATCATATATCTGTGTCCCATCTAGGTTGTAGACACTTGAGTCATGCAACCCCCCTGCCTCTACCTCGGGTGAGACTTCATCTGCTTTGCAGGTGTTGCCTAAAGGGCCGATAGTTAGGGTTTTTTTGGTGCAATGTTGAAGTGTTGAACCGTGGGTTTGCCCATGTGCCAACATATGGTTTTGTTTCCAGGACCTGAAATTGTGATTTCTAGTAACTGAATAAAAGAGAAAGCTCTGTGCATAGATATGTTGCTATAGTGTGCAATATTCTATGTGACTTGCAAATCTTTGTGCTAAGAAAGAGAAGCCTGATCTGAAGAAAAGAGGTAAGATCTTAAAACTTTGTGCTCTGGTAAAGGTAAGATAAGTGGAAATTGTTTCTTCGAAAGTATGAATCTAGGTATGTTTGATAGATTTTGTCCTAGTCTGAAAACTAGGGCACAACTAGAATAAATAAGATTTGTTCTAAATAGATTTGATAGAAATGGTGAAAGATATGTTATTCCTATGCATAGAAAGAATTTTTGGACTAACAAGTGGGTGAAGGAACCTAAAATGAATTCTTGCAGATTGCAGGTCCATCACTGTGATCCCGGTGCACAGTACAGAAAAGGTTGGGGATCGTTTAAGAGGAAGAGAGGATTGACATTGTGTTATAACTGCAGAAGATCGGGGCATCTTGCTAAGGAATGCCCTAGTACAGGTCCTATTTTTCTTTGTTGTAAATATGCTGGTCATGAGGTTTTGTATTGCCCTAGAATGATTGCTAAAGTTGAAAATATGAACCTGAGACAAAAAAACTATGAAGAAGGTCAGGAAAATAAGGATATGTTAGAGAACCAGAAAGAATAAGATATTATGTTATTACAACTGAAAGAAACATTGAATGGTCACATAGACATCAGTTTACCAGAGATATTAAAAGAGAAGCAGTGCATAGAAACAAGAATAGGAGACTTCGACATAGACTATGTTTTGGACGAGGAAACACAGATGAATGTCATGACATAAAGTACTTGGGAAAATTTAGGAAAGTTTGCTATGGTTCCTTCATTGGGAAGGATAGGATTGTTTAAAGGAAAGATGATAACCCTATGTGGAAGAGTTACTAATGTACCTATGATTGCCCATGGAACACCGATCGAAGAAGAATTTGAAGTCATTAAGTTTGTGGAGACCAATGCCCCTTTTGCACTTTTGTTAGGAAAGACTTAGATTGAGGAAGATCAGATCTGAAGGAAAGCAAAGGAAGAAGCTATAGAACAAAAAAGGCAATAATTAAGGGACTTCATAGTCAGAAAAATAGAGCAACTAGTACAAGAACAAGAGGACAAGTCGAAGCAACTGAGGGCCACACACTTAGCTGTTGAAGTTGAAAGAACGCAGGAAGGATTGAAAACCATATCCATGCAGGAGAGAAGAGAACCTACCCCAGAAGTAGCAAGTGAAGAGGTATTTTCAAACCCTTTGGAAAACCCTCAGCAGTACGAAGTTACTACGCTAAGAGAAAATAAAAATAAGAATGGAAAGAGGAATATAGAGACTTAGATCACATGAAAGAAGGAAAGAAAGCTCAGTAAGAAGAAATAAAAGTTAGAAAAACTGTAGGAAGTTCCAGGGATGACTTCACAGAAGGCAGGCTTGCAGAACTTGAACCTCACCGGAATAGCAGAACAACGCAGATTGGCACTTCACCACGACGAAGCTATATGACCGTTGGAGGCATCCCGACCATTAGAATGACGCTCTAGAATGATTAGAAACACAATTATTACCGTGAAGATCGCCATTAGACCATTGGGACCGTGCCACAATGGATGGAATCATATTGATTGAGGCATTCCTACCCATTGGAGGAATTTGTTATGACATTGCTTATTTAATCCGTCAAATGCCTCACTGGGGCCACTTTTGCAAATTGAGATATTTAAGCCCACAAAGAATTGATCACACACCGTGCTGTGTTTTCTAGACCTCTTCGTCCGTTAGATTACCTTGAGTATCTGTTCTCCTACCTGAGTTATTTGATTACGAGCATGTATGTCGGGCAACCTTAGTGCAGTCAAGAAATCCCTAGAAGAGATAATGATCGACCTTATGGCTAAGAAAGTTATGTTTGTATGAGTACATGTATCGTTGACAGGCGGATTGCAAGCATCCCCCTTGACTGGACATCGATCTGTACCATTCTGAACTACGATAGAGTAGAGAAGCAAGCACCGAGATGATCTGGCGAACGCTAAGAAGATCATGTCGGTCTTGCCCAACTACATCCCGCCTCTGGCTGGCGTGGTTAGTCGTGACAGCGTCCCATGTGATTTCGAGTACACACTCATCATGGCGTACCTCCCGAAGGGGATACGCGCAATAGGACCGCAGTTGGGACTGATCCCAACTCTAAAGATAAGTGATTTCAACCTCGGCGATAGGAATAATTATGCGATGCTCACACCGCATCGCTACCTGACGAAGACGATTGGGAAGAATCCCAAGATAATTCCCCAGTTGTGGATTAAGGAGATTTCAAGATCGATGATCTTGAACGTCATGAAGATCCCCCACTTCGCTAGACATCAGGAGGTTAACACATGCGTTAAAATCCTCATGTCATGCTACCATGGAGGGTATCTATGGTTGGATAGGTGCATCACTGTGGATCCGGCATTGATCCACCTCATTACTGGATTAAGCATGCAAGGACCAGACCCTCATAAATTCTACCCAGGGAAGATGTCAGATTGCTCTTTGGCACAGCGCATCAAGGAGGCGTATGGTGATGTGGAGAAAGGGAAGCGAGGCTACAAGGTAGCCTCCATCCAGTATGGTGCAGTGCACCTAGCTTGTCAGTTGATAGCGGGCAAGATCGTCAGAAAGAACTGCCCTATGCAAGTAATAGGATTCGTAGTCGACCTTGCAGGGAAGTGCGTCGAAGGGATGCAGATGAATTGGGCGAGCTACCTCATCAATGAGTTGGAGAAGGAATTTTGCGAAGCACAGGACCAAGGCTATGAGTTCCACTTTAGTTGGTTGTTGATCTTAATAGAATTTTTCGCTTGGGAGATGCCAGAAGGAGCGACATTCCCTGAAGTCAAGCCATCAGAACCACTGGCCATGAGGTTCACCACCTTGTGGTATTCAAGCGACATGGCGAAGCAATGGCAATCAAATGCGGTGTTCCACACTTATTAGTTACAGCTCAAGCACAGGTTAAGGGGAAGAACTGGAGGAATTGGGATGGCTATAGGAAAAATAGCTTGTTGTGGGTTATATTGGGCTATGAGTGGAAATTATAGACATCATTTCTTATGGATTCATAGCCTAATATCAGGGGTGATTTGTTGCTGAGATTTGGAGCAGCAGATCTATGGTTGGTTGGAATTCCCATCCTTTGTAGTTGGTTTCACATTTGATTTTAAAAGATAAGTGTTTTATCTCTATTCGTTGTTTTATATATGGGTTTTAATTGATGTGTGTTTAATTATGACTTCTAAGAATTTATATGATGTTGTGTGAATGTTTTTTTTTTTGTAAATAAAAAGAGGTAATTTCTATTAATGAGATGTCATTGTACAAAATTGATACATGTCACTGGCCTGCCACCTGTTCCGCCAAACTAGTGGAAATCGAAACAAGTGGCCGCCTATTACACTTTTGGCCAAAAAAGGGCATTTTCCACTTGCCCTGCCAATTGGAAACTAGAGCAGGTGGCAGATGATAGTGCTGACATAATTATCTGTGTAAGATAAAAAAACTAATAATCTCTGAAAAACTAAAACTAGGAAATAAATGAGCAGAGTGCCAGACTAGGTTGACAAGAAAAAAGCACCATCATTGTGCGGGTGGAGCTCAGAGAACTATGGAAATATAGACATTAGTAGGTCTTTGAGAACCATGGAACCTATCATCTGAAGCTCCAATGTGAAGGATGTCGCCGTTGGGCTGGAGCACGAAGGGTTGCGTGCAGGTCGAGCACCCTTGCTTGGATGGTGCGTTCAAAATGACATCGATAAACATGTCAATGTGGTTGTTGATGAGGGTGTCTATTGTCTTGATGAAGTTGGTCCATCATATAACTTCTAATGTCAAAAATAATCTCCATCTTCTCTGGGTTGAAGAGGCTTGGGGGAGCCTGGTCGCATTTCTTAACTGTGTTCAGCGGTGGAGGCGCCAAGATGGGTAATTCTTCCTACATATTGAAAGTGGCTCCCTCCATAGTTCTTGCTACTCCTATAACCACCTCGCTAGTTCTGGGGTGATTGTACGTATCCAGGGTCATGTGCAGTAATTCCTCTGCGAATTCCTCCACCACATAGGCCATTGGAGGAGTACAAGACCGCATAGTTCGTTGAGTTCAAGAAATTGATAGAGTCCACTCCAGATTATGCAGGCGTCTCTGCCTAGATGCATGACTATACCAGGCAGGGCCTCTCCTAGGCTTTCCTCTCTCTTTATCTCGATATGGTGGAGCCCGGGGGACGAAGAACCAACTGTGCCAAAACCCAATTCTCATACAAAGCGAGGTGATAAACCACGGAGGTGAAGTCTTGCAATCCATGGCTAAGATAGATAGATAACCTAGGGAAGAACATGAATGCAATGCAACCACTCGTACTCAACACCCGCCTCCTACCATTAATCAACAAGACCTCCATTAAACTGAAGCGAGGGAGATTTCCTCCCATCCTCTGCAAGCTTTGATGATTGCCCTCCATTCAAGACTGGGGTGAGGGACGACGGCTGGTCATATTTATGATTGAGTTCATGGGAGGGTTGCATGGCCTCCTTATGCTACGTGGCACCCCATCCAGGGCTTGTGTGAATGTTAATTTGGTTGCATTCATGTTTTAAAATTGTTGTTAGATGCATAGGCTCTTTTAGCATGTTGCACATATTTAATTTAGTGGTATCAAAAAAACATTGTTGGGTTTAGTAGTGGGGACACTACAGAGTAGTATTGGAGCCATGGTTGCAACACCAATTGATCTGGATTTTATGAGCAGAATGAAATTACTATAGATTATTAACAGGTGCTTAACACAAAATAACAGAGATACAGTAAAACTGTTTTTCTATTCAATAAGGAAATAAGTTGAAACTGTAAAATGTAGCGGAAACAAGCTTGTTGGAATGGTGGCGGGTTATCTCTGAGAAGAGGTGTGACGGTTGAACTCATTCATAATAAGATGATTACAATGAGGCTTTGAAGGCCTTTTGACAATAAAAAGGAATGAAAAAAACCCTAGACATCCAAAAACCTAACCCTAGGAGATGAAGCGCCAAAAGTCATGTGGGCCCCGTCTGGGTAAGTTAGTACATCAACTTCCCGAGGTCGTAACTTTTGCATACTATCTCTGTTTTAGGTGTATGATAGCCTGTTGGAAAGGTATCATCGAGGAGATTCATTTTTGGGGCTCAATAATGTCTTTGGCTATAATTGAGAAGATAGATCCCAAAAAAACTTCATTAGGCCCTCAAAATGGCCCCGGAAGATAAAACTGCTAAAAATAGTAAATTGCCAAAATTGTCATAAAGTTGTTTTGAGCTAGTTGGAAAAGGTGGGTGGCCATCAATATCCACCTAGATCACCAGTCTTTTCTAGGTTTTCTAAAAAAGGGAAAAACTCCAATCTATGTGTAGATTTGGGAGAAATATGTTTTGGTCCAGCATACAAAATTGGGGTCAAGGCCCAAAATTTTGAATGTTGTATGATATTTTTTGTTGTGTGGGTATCAATTTGACCTCTAAGTCATTGAATTCATCTTAGACGGTTGAGTCGGGAATTTTTTTGCGATAATGACGAGCTTGAAAATGTGGAAAACCAGCTAAGTGTTGAAAGATCTTTTGTCACCTATACAATGTGTTTCAGTGAAAAAGAAATATATTTTGTTGTTGATACGGTGTGTTTCAATGAGAAAGAAAGATATTTTATCACCAATATAGTATCTTATGCCGAAACATCATTGAAGAAAGAACATCTAGTATAGAAATGTCGGCGAAGAAAGTGTTTTTGGCATCGAAATGTCGACGAGGAAAAAATATCCCAACGTCGAAACGTCAGTAAAGAAAGTGTTTTTGGCATTGAAACATCAACAAGGAAAATGGATTCTGAATCATTGGAGGAGAAAACACTTTTTGTTTCGAAATGTCGGTGAGAGGAAAATATTTCTTGGGGTAAAATCATGAATCTGGGTGTCTATTTTCCTTGTTTTTTGAGAAAATAAAATATATTTTCATAATTTTTTCAACTTTCGTTAGACAAAAGCATTTTTTATGTATTCAGAATTTCACTTTACAGTGAAAAAATAACTTGTCATGAATTTTGTTAGCTTTCTATTGATTATTTTTTGAAATTTTTTTATTGACATTTGATACATCAATTTAGCAATTGTTTGGTAGTATGTTCCTTGAAAATTAAGGAACTGATAATGAGTTATGTTTATTAACAACAATTTACTCATTATTAAACTATTTTTATGAAAAACAAAATATGTTGCAACAATCTAAACAGACTCTATTAAAGTATGACTACAGTTTTGAAGACAACAGATGAATATTATAATTACTACAATTTTTTGAATTTGACCAATCTAAAAAAAATGCATATTTTAAACATCTTTAGATTGACACCATGCATCTGCCTTAATTTTTATTTAAAGTAAAATCTAAAAATACTCTTTTGAAGAGGACAACGAAAGGTTTCATAATGTAAAATTTCCATAATGTTTTACTGTGTACTGTTGTAGATATTGATTTTTCATTTTACTGAATCATTATGTCATCTAAAAATAATATGCAGACATGTTTTAATAAAATTAACTAAAATTACTAAAAATCAATTAAATTGAATTCAAATTGTATCAAATGAAAGTAGATTCAATTCTGAAAATGTTGGTACTTGTTCTGAAACCAGATTCACATTATTTTATATAGTTCACTCCTTTAGAGATTGGAGTAAGATACAATGACATGGTACTTTTATGAAAAGTACCATAGTTACAAGTTTTTGATTGAACTAATCGTTCGACTGAAAGTTAGTAACTAACTTTTGGCCCAAAAAACAATAGTTTGGCTGAAAAGTGGAAAATAGAAACATCCATTGGCCGGAAAAAATAAGGGGTCACGACATTTCGGCACAGAACGTGATGTTTGGGCACAGAAACATATAATTGTTTCGGCTGAAAAATTATTAGCAAATTTGTGCACACACCCCCACTCTGCATTTTTACTATTTTGGCTTTCTTGGGAAACATTTTCGCTATTTTTCTTTTTTTGGAGCAACATTTTTGCTATTTTGGGGGGAAACATTTTGTAAATTGAATAGTTTCTTCAACAATTTTGTTGTAAGTGGAGGTTTTATTCAACAAGATTTTTTTTAAGGTATATTTTCTTAAACAATTCCTTTCAAAGTCTATATTTTTTTAGAACAAATTTTGCCATAAGGAAGTTTTTCTCAATAAATGTTTTTCAAAATCATTTTTTTTTTTAACTTTTGTTTAACATCAAATTTGTATCCAAAGGTTTTTTTTAAAGTAATTTGGTTTATTGAGCATTTTTTTCCAAGTTATTTAATACATAATGTTTTTTAAAACCTTTAAAGATTAAATAACCATGGGCAACTAAAGGGAGCGAAAGAGAAAATATGATCTCACTCGGGATGATACTTGTCATATAGAACAAATGAAAGAGAACTATAGAAAAAAGAAACAACAACGTGCAAATATTGAAGGAACAAGTGATGATAATGTAATTAGATATTTGTATTTTAATTAGATATACATGTACATATTATAGATAATGTTTATAATTCAAAAAAATATTGTCTAATACAATTGATTGTAAGTTGGAATTTAAATTTTGCAAAAAACAGAAATATATTTGTCTCATAACATTGATGAAGTCGTTGAAGCCGAAAATGAAGCAGAAGTCCAACAACCTACATGTGTGTGTATTACAATATTTCAACATTTGTAGATTTTGATTAATTTATGATCACGATCGTTTAATTTTCTAATAAATCTAATTTAAATAAATGTATATTTTTTATTCAACATTTTTTGAAATTTTTTTTTTTATAACTTAGAAAATTGAATCTAGATGTTAATTTCATGTGTTTTAAAATTTAATAGATTTAATTTATGCTTTTAAATTATATTGAAATTTATGCAAGTGATATCAACATTAATGATGAAATATTAGAAATGTTGACACTGACAAATTTGGGGACAAAAAACCTAACCATTATATACGATATCATGTTGAAAATATTTATGATAAATATTTCAAAGATGAATCAATAGAAACACAAACTCAAATTTTGAGAGGTGTGATAAGGTCAAAAAATTTAAAAGGAGCTACACCATTATTGGGTATTCAAAAAATGACAAAAGATAGAAAGGTAAAACAAAGTGTCTTGGAAAATATAACAGATGCATTAAAATATTTTGGAAAGTCTAGAAGAAAAGATGTTAGTGTTGCACATAGAGTAATACAAACAACAATTGTTTCATCTACCAATGTAAAAGATCATTTGACTCAACAAATAAAAAAACTGATGGGAACCTGAAGAAAAAAATTGTACAAACATAAAAAGTTTCGATTGCAAATAGATGCAAATGATGAACTTGCTTGTTGGACAATTATTTGTAGACACCCGGGTGGAAGAGATTGGAATTGTTCGAATAGCTAGCTAGATCAGAGTTGAAGGTAGGAACTGTAATAACTTATAGGGTGATGCCATGACCTCCCTCCCTCTACACGCATGCCCCCCTCTCCTGGAGAGCCCTTGGGGCTCCCCGATCCCTCTCCCTCCGTCTCTTCCAAAGATGTTGTAGCCTTCACCTCTCTCATTGCCTCGCTCCCCAAGACGAGTAAATAAATCCAAAGTTTGTGAAAAAACTGGATCAGATCCCTTCGGTACAGGTCCAAGGAAGATCTAGAACCCTCGCCCTCAAATTTGAAGAACATGCACTCATTGGACAATTTACGGGAATCTGGCCATCACCGCGGGCTATGGCGATCTGCATCGATAAGAACTGGAAACCCCGTCTGAAAGGTAACCTCTCGCATTTCCTCTGCGGAAGAGGCTTCTTCACCTTTCTTTCCGAAGACAAATCAGATAGAGATCTCATATTCAGAAGCGGACCGTATTTCATGGGCTCCAGAGGTATGTACCTCAATAGTTGGAATCCTGATTTTAACCCTGAAAATGATATTCCTAATGTAGTTCCTATTTGGGTTCGCCTCCCTTTCCTTCCTCTGCATTGCTGGAATAATGAAACTATCTAATCTATAGGAAACACACTTGGGAAGTTCATAGATCGAGCAGAACCTAAAGATGGCCTTCAAGCCTGTGCGTGCATTTATGTAGAAGTGGATCTAGAAAAAGGCTTACCTGAAGCTATTAATATTACCCTAGATAAATGGAATTACCTGCAACAAGTTGATTATGAACAACTTCCCTTCAAATGAAAAATTTGTCTTGAGTATGGTCATTTTGAGAAACGTTGTCCTAAATTACCCCCTAAAAGCCCGACTGAAGAATCTGAGTAGTGGGAAAAACCCAAAAAGAAAAAACAACAGAGACATGGCATGAACCCTAAAGCCATCCCCATGCCTCCCCCTCCTAATACCTCACCTGATCATATTGCTTTCAGCCCGATCCCGACCCAGGATCCTCCTAGAGAGGATTCGGCCCCCCATGCTTCCCCAGTTCGCCCCTCCACCTCCCCCACTTTAACGCATCCCCCTGAGTCGTCGACCACCCCTCTACTTAGCCTAAACCCTCTCATCAACCCTCTCATCCTGAGGAGGAGGATATATATCAAAGCTCGGAAGAAAGCTCAGAGTCTGATTCTTTTGCTTCCCCCATCAAAAAAGTGGGTAGAAAGTCAAACCTGCATAAAAGGGAAGCTTCGGCCAAGAAGGAAATCGAACTTGGGAAGCAAACAACCTTGGATCAGCATGCCAGGAAAGAAACAAGATAGACCAGGAACCAGAGCGGATCCAACCCCCATAAAGGGGGAAATCCTAAGCCTTCTAGATGTTAAAATTGATCTCCTAGAATTGCAGAGGACTAGGGAGTCACCACAAGCTCTCGCTAATACACGATCTAATTAAAGAAGAAAACCCGCAAGTCCTCCTGCTCCAGGAGACAAAACGAAAGGATATTGAAATCCTTCAGGATATTTGTTACATCTAGCGAGCATGCAAAGGCGCATCAGTCAACATAAGAGGAGCCTCGGGGGGAATCTGCACCCTTTGGAATCCTAATTTCTTCTCTCTTCAATCCAGGCAGTCCACGACACAGTGGATTAAAACTTCACTCCTTCATATTCCAACAAGTAAGACTCTGACTTTCATCAATGTTTATATGCATGTTCTATACCATGAAAAAATTGACTGTTGGTCCTCCCTCCAAAGTCTCAAAGATAGTCTTGACCCCAAAGATCTGATAATAGTTGGAGACCTAAACACTACTCTCCATCACAAGGAAAAATAAGGAGGAACTGTAGTACGGGACCCCTCTCGTGAGCATCTCGAGGATCTTATATCCTCCTTTCACCTTCTAGATGTAAATCCCTCTAACGGTCACTTCACTTGGTCAAACAGACGACTCAGACCGGGGCACATCACTGCTCGTCTAGATCATTTTCTCTTAAGAATCTCCTTCCTCGACAATTCCTTTCTACCTTCCTCCTACATTCCACCCTAGACTGGTTTAGATCATAGACCTATCACCCTCACCCTTTCCCCCCTTCAATAATCTTGGACCCATCCCCTTCTGTTTCAACCCCCTTGTGGATTTCAGTGCCATGTTTTTTGACACTGTCTCAGAATCCTGGGACTATTGGATTCAAGGCTCTCCAAACTACATTTGGGAGCAGAAATTAAAAAGGGTCAAGAGGACCCTAAAGAATTGGGTGAAGAGTAACAAAGAAAAATAACAAGAAGCAAAAAATAGGAAAATCAAGGAAATGGAAGAAAATAGAGTGGTAATGGAAGAGGGGCCTATCACTCATTCTCTTCTCCTCAAAGAGCAACAAGACTTCACGAAATATCAAAAAATCCTCCATGAGGAAGAGGAAACATGGAGGCTTAAGTCTCGAAGTCTCTGGCTAAATTCAGGAGATAGAAATACAAAATTCTTTTAGAGACAAACTAAAGCTAGGCTTTGGAGGAACAAAGTGAAGGAAATCACTAAACAAGATGGCACAAAAATAGATGACTTCCACCAAATTCAAGCAGAAGCCAAACTCCACTTTGAAAGACTTCTAACTGAGGACGGTACTGCAAATTTCAACATCCAAGAGAATCTACTGCTAAACATCACGAGCGTTGTCAATCAGGAGGATAAGAACAAGATAAACCAGGAAGTTACAGAAAAAGAGCTCCATGAGGCCTTGTTCCAACTTCACCCAGACAAATATCCAAGACTAGATGGTTTCAGTGCGCATTTTTACCAAAAGTGTTGGAATATAATAAAAAGAGATCTCCTGAGGATGATACAATATGTTCATAAATCCACAAAGTTGGGTGGTAATACAAATTCCACATTTTTTGCCCTTATCCCAAAGAATTTGAACCCTCTCTCCTTCTCCATATTTAGACCCATCTCCCTCTGCAATGTTTCTTATAAGCTCATAACTAAATTCATATCCAACATAATCAAACCTCTCCTTTATAAACTCATCTCTCCAAACCAAAGTGGATTTGTTGAAAAAAGACAAATTATTGACAACATTATACTAGTTCAAGAAGCAATTCACTCTAGCAAGGATCAAGGAGACCAAGGAATGATTATCAAAATTGAAATGGCCAATGCTTTTGATAGGGTAAGGCACTCCTTTTTGCTTACAGTTTTGAAGAAATTTGGTTTTAGCTCTAGCTTCATAGCTTGGGTCTCAGCTTGTATTTCCTCACCGTGGATAGACCCTCTAAGCAATGGACGCCCGACAAGCTTCTTCAAAATATCCAGAGGGATAAGGCAAGGTTGTCCGCTCTCCCCCCTCCTCTATATAATCATGGCTGAAACTATGGGCAGGCAATTGGAAAAGGTTCGAACCTCCAAAGTCATTACAAGCATCAAAATAGATCGAGGGGTGAAGAGAATAAATCATTCTCAATTTGTTTATGATACTCTCCTCATTGGAGGAGCCTCCATTGTCATGGCCAAGAGATTCAAAATTGTCCTGGAAAATTTCACCCAAGCCTCGGGAGATCTCATAAACAATGCCAAATCCAATGTTTACACTTGGAACACGCCTCTAAGAACTGCTCACCTAATAGAAAATGTCTTATGTTTCCCTCTTATTGAAAAATGACAAACCTTCAGATACCTTGGCATCCCAATTTGTCTCAATTCTCTTCCAAACTCAACCTGGACTCAAACTCTCGGAAATCTCAAAAACAAATTGGAACATTGGGGAGCCTTTTGGCTCAATTTGGCAGGACGAACAGTGTTAATAAAATCGGTTCTTTTTGCTCTCCCCATCTTCCAATTCTCCTCTCTTCTTTCTCCTCAAACTGTCAAATATTCAATTTCCACTCTTCTACGACATTTTCTCTGGGAAGGAGGGAAAACAGATAAGAAAAAAATCCATCTAATAAAGTGGGACATTGTAAAGCATCCCAAGGAAAACAAAGGTCTGGGCATTAAGGATCCAACGCTTACCAACTTGGCAATGGGAGAAAAAAATCTTTGGAACCTTGTTTCAGGAAGAAATGAATGGTGGAAGCAATTTTAAAAAACAAAATATCTAGTTGGGGACAGGCTCAGATGTTTAGATCAATTCCACTCCCTGAACAGAGGATCCCCATTAGGGAATCTCCTTTCTGCCTCCATCCCTCTCATTCAAAGACAACTCACCTGGATACCTGGAAATGGTCGAAAGAGTCTCATAGGAGCAGATAGTATCATGGGTAAGAAACCTCTCTAGCAACATATGCATCTACGACCACTCATCAACTGGCTTGATATACAAGGAAAAAATCATATCTCAAACATTTCCTCCTGGATCACAGACACGAGAGACTGGATAGGATGGAATTTTCCAAACATTCCAAGCAATCTTCAAGATGCAGCACATCAGATAGAAACTCTGCTAAAAGGTTGTGCCCCCATATATATCACCTTAAAAGACCAGAGAGGTTGGGGAAACAGAAATTACTCTGTTAAGAAAGGATACTCACAACTCCTCTCCCAAACGATTCTCCTCCTGAAAGATAAAATGTGGAACTCTCTTTGGACCAATGATAGTCCACCCAAAGTAAATTCCTTTTGTTGGATTTTAGCCCATGGTAAATTGCTAACAGGAGAAAATGTGTTGAAAAGAAATATTCATGGGCCCTTCAGATGTGAACTATGTGGCAAGGCGTCAGAAACATCTCAGCACATCTTCCTACTTTTCCCGTTCACTATCACGGTGTGGAAAATAGCTCTTCAAAGCCTCCATTTGACAATCAGATGGTCGGTCCAGCCTAGAGATCTCTTTTCATATTGGGCCTCCCGATACCAGGGCACCTTCAAGAATAACCCTCTCTTCAAAGCCTTGTTTAAATCCTTACCCAAGTACATTTGCTGGAAAATCTGGCTCGCCATAAACCGAATCATCTTCTCCAACCTTCTTTTTCCCCTTGATCTGGTAGCTAAAACATCCGTAGGCCTCCTTGCTGAAGTTTTTATTTCCAAACCCAAAGCTTTCCCTTTCACCCCAACCTCCACTATCGAATTGGATTGGATCAAATCCTTTTTCCTCCCCCCTTCTCCCTCTTCTCTTCCTCCTCCTCCCTCTAGATCCACCTGG
>ML805028.1:197087-208105 GCA_009831015.1 Picea engelmannii | reverse complement strand
TTTTTACTATCGATATCAACAATGAAATGAAGTATAGCCCTCTTTACCCACATATGTGATTGAAAGATGCGTTCCCCATCCTTTGGTTCTTCTGGTTCGCTTGGCTGGAATTTGGTGGTAGAGATAGTGGCATTGGGTTCAGCTTCAATAATTAGCTTCCCTCCTTCTAGATTTGATTTGGAATCAGAATCGACCTTTGACTCGGAATCCTTCAAATTGACCATGAGTAACTTCTTGGAGCGACATTCTTCAGTGCTTTGCCAAGGGATTTTATGGTATTCATATCATTTTTTCATGTCCTTCTTCGTCTTCCCATTTCCCTTCTTGTATTGTGGCTTGGATTAGTTGTCCCGAGAGTGGCCATATTTTATATGTCCCTTGTTGTGTGGGTTGGGGCCAACTTTTCCCTACTTCATCTATGAGGAGTTTACAGATCCAAACTCTCACCTCTTATGCTTAAATTTGTAATCGATCTTGAAATAATATCTATAATCTATACCTAATGAGGCAATGTCCAGAAAATCCATTTCTCTTTGAATGTTTCTATGCAATCAGTTGCGGTATTTGAGCACCAGATGTCGCTAAGAGTCTTTGATACCCAACTTGGTGCGCAGGGTATGGACAATATTGGTGAAATTTAGTACTTTATGGTCCCTTTCTTGACCCAGGGTGGTCCATCTAGTGTATTGGTCCTTGTAGCTTCCAACAAGGTATTATTGTTCTTTAATGGAATCCCAGAAGGAATCCCATGTAGGGCAACCACAAATATTGTAGATTCCTCTATTACCCTTTTATCAAAGTAAGTGTCCAACCATTCCTTGACATGGGGGATGACCTTGAGGAGTGAAAAAGTAATATTTTCCCTATCAGAAAAATTATGGACCACAAAATAGCCTTCTAGTAGATTCAACCATTTATCTACAACATCTGCATCTATATGTCCTTCAAATAATGGAATATAAAAATTTACATGTACCTTGAAGGGGGTTGCATGGTCTCTTGATGAAGATGCTTCTCCTGTGGGCATCCATCAAGTTGTCCATAATTCTGTTCCTTTTTCGCGCAAGGGCTTCCTCGAGCAACATTTTAAAAGGATCTCCTGCTCCATCATCTTTCTTTTCATCTCCCATGGGTTGTTGTCGGGCTCGATGCGACTGATCTTGCAATGAATCGATTTGTTCGAGACCCAACTTCTTGTATTTAGATCTTATCAGGGACATGCACAAAGAAAGATAAATGAAGAGAAGACCACTCTGATACCACTGATTTGGATTTAGGAGCGGAACGAAATAATTAACAAATTGAATACAATAAACACAGAGATATGAATAACAACACATATATTCAGTGAACAATATCTTCTATTGAATAAATGAAATAGGATTAAACTGTAAAACTGCAGAACTAAAACACTTTCTCAAATGGTGGTAGATATCTCTTAGAAGAGATGTGGTTGATATGTGTGTTTGTCTTAGAAGAATGATTGAAATGAGGCTCCAAAGGCCTTTTGGATATTACTCAAGAATGCCAAAACCCTAAACATCCAAAAAACTAACCCTAGGAGATGAAACACCAAAAGTTATGTGGGCCCCTATGGGTAAGTTAGTACCTCAACTTCCCGGGGTCGTAACTTTTGCATACGACCTCCATTTTAGGAGCATGATATCGTGTTGGAAAGGTCTTTTTAGAGAAATATACATTATTCCATCAAACTCTGACTCTATCTATAGTTTGACTGTGGCGAGCCAAAAAACCACTATTAAGGGCCCCAAAATGGCCATGGAGGTACAATAATATGTGCTTACATGAAAACATACAAAATAAGCCAGTTGGATTAGATGGGAGGCCACCATTATCCACCTAGAATATGTGTAGGGCTTTAGACAACCCCATAAGTGTAGAACCAATAATTACAAAGAAGTACAAAAGAACATGTTGAACTAAAAGCTGACAAGAGGAGCCAGTTGGAATAGGTGGTTGGCCACCAATATCCACCTAGATCAAAGAACCCAAGACCTCCTTTATATGGCCAAAATATTTTTATTCGGTTTGGGGATGGCTACAATGGGTGAATTGGTTGGGAAAACCTCTATAGCCCATAAACTCCATTGAATTCCTTGAAACTTTTTATTTTTTGCAACTTTTGGAGGTAAATGCAGGTTGTTTAGTATGTATCCTGTATATGTACATGGGATGTATAGTATGCCTCTAGTGTGTGTATGTGGGAAGTAGTGCAAAATATCGTGTACATGCTCCAAAAACTAGTTTTTTAAAGAGAGATCCTCAACAGTAAATTGGAAAATTGTGCAAGTAGAAAGGCCAATGCCATGTATGCATAGGTAGGGAATTTTTGGGCTATAACAATAACGTACACCATAAAACTTCCCTTTTTTCCTTGCCTTTGTTCTGATTCAATTGAAATTTCAGGTTCTTGAGATCTACTCTCATCTCTTCTACAACTGGATATGTGTATTTATACTGCTTTTCCTCCAATTGCAAGGTTGCTTGCAGAGCCTCAGCATGAGTCTGGAACTTTTGTTTCCTCAATGGATACTTAATATGTGGAAATAATGAATTAACAAATAGGTTCCTATGATGCATATCTGTGATAAAATACTTCAACTTACCTTTCATTCTCTTGAACTTCTAATCAACTTCCCAAACTGAATCTCCTAGATTCTATTTGATTTCGATTATCTCATTCATGTATTGATCCTCTAAACTTGATCATTGGAATTCATTGATTAGTGCCTTTTTCACATCTGATATGATTGTAGGTGGTCCTTATGGACTATTTACTACGAGGCCCATATACCAGTCCAATGAGCGTTATCTAAATGTAATTGCAAGCTGCAATACTTTTGTATCCTCATATGTGATCTTTTTGGCTGCCCAAATATTCTAAAAATTAAACAAATCTATCTCTGGGTCCTCTGACCCTTCTCCTTGAAACTTTGGTAAATGAATAGTTGGATCTACTCCTACCATTGTAAAGTTTGTTGTACTGCCACCTCTGCACAGTGTAGATAACTGACTACTGCTATTTGAACTCATACCTCCACTTGAATTTCCACTGGACCCTCATCCTACTAAAATCCTGCTACTATTGATCATTGGTTGTCTCAATGGTTATTCCTCTTCAGATGTATTAGTCACGCATGGGGTTGTGGGTTCCACACTAATTCATATATGGAATGGAGAAACTTCTTATGCACCAGACCCTTGACCTATGATTTTTCTCTCATATGTAGTGTGCATGATGTCCTCAATCTTCCTCGTAGCATGGATATCCTCTACATCCTCTTCATCACTTTCCAAGCCTCACGCTCGACTACTGCCCTCTTTTTCCTATTGATCTTATACTGGCAGGGTCTTCTGTTGCATGCCACTCCTTCTCTATCCATTATTTCCTTGGTTTGTTCTTCATCCATCATAATGGGTTCCATTTCTTCCTTCTTTTGTCCTCTATCCAGGTCCTTCTCCATATCTCAGATCATCCTTAGTGTTTCACCTAGTCTCCCCATGTGCACAGAGTGATTTAGCTGTCTGAATCCATTGTCATCACTCCTTTATCATGCAATAAAATTTTGATCAAAGTGTAAAGTGATCGAATGTAACATCCCCATCCACCAACAGGTCGGGCAATGATACCACACAGAAATACATACATACATACATCTAACATGCATTTTAATCAAAATAAAACACATAACAAAGAGTTACTTCTACCATACAGATTCAAATGTAATAGACAATAATTCATATATGCAATGGGATACATGATAACGTTCAAGCATCACAGACATGCATAACATAAAAATTAATCACATTAATAATATTTATCTTTTCAACTGGAGTAACTCCACCAACTGTGTGCAGACCTTCCACGAACCTCCCAGCCTTAGACCAAATTGCTCATCACTCTCAGCAGTAGGTCACCCCCGAGCTGGGACTAAGCTCCATCAGGCAAGGGAATCCTTGGCTAAGCAAGGTCAACAGGAAGACACACAATTTATGAGGAAGGATTCTCTCCCAGGAGCCTTCTTACTCCCACTACTCATGAACTCTCATTCCCCACATGCATGTCCCAGCAAAGGAGTATACACCTTCACTGTCACACAGTCCATCGGATGCTTCACCTCCCTTGCCTTGGGCTTCAGCAATAGGTCGGACCAGAATTCTCAGAGCTCCATAGTTGGTGCTAGACTCTCTCTAGGAGAAAACCACTTCCCAAGAAACTCTCTCACCTGGAGAGAGCTTTTGATGGGCCTGACAACCTGCCTCTTCAACCACAACCACCTCCCTCACATCGAGAGAGTGTTGCACATAGGCCTGACAACCTGCTTCTTCAACTCTGTTCCCGCACAAGGAGGACAACAGAAAGGCTCAGCAAGGAACAGACTATGGAAACAAGCCACACTCATCCAAGGAATTGTGTGGCCACAAAAACCAA
Source organism: Picea engelmannii (assembly GCA_009831015.1). Lineage (NCBI taxonomy): Eukaryota > Viridiplantae > Streptophyta > Pinopsida > Pinales > Pinaceae > Picea > Picea engelmannii. Next base: position 203,652 of record ML805028.1, on the reverse strand, counting down.
CTGGAAAATGGGTATGAACATCCAAAACAGTAACATTCAAACACTAAGACTCAGCACGCTCAGTCGACTACCCAGGTGTGTCGGGTTCCACAAAAGACACAGGACGACCCACATATTATGGGTTTTAGAGATGTGTGAGGGTATGTCAGTGTCGATGGTGGAGGTTTCTGGTTCAGATGAAGAATGGGAAAATGGAAGCACAAACCCCAGTATGGTTTGACTCATGGATTATTGATTCCATAGATGTTTGAGGGACAGAGGTTAATCATAGAGGTCTAATGGTTTTAGATGGAGAATGGGGAAGAATGACCAGTAATCCCCCAACACAACTGATTCTTCAGCTTTTAACTGCATGTGCCATGGTCGACACTTGTCTTCCTAGAGATGCATGCATTCCCTTTTGCACATGTTGCCTCTCCCGGGACTTAGGATAAAAACATGTCTTTCACAAGCTTTGGAATAATAATAAATTATTATTCTCAAGTACTTAAGCCCCTAATATTAACCCCTCTTTCCAACCTTTCAACCTCCTTTCCCTTACCCACCATGTGGAATCTTAGTCCCCCATCACTCTTTCTTCGTGGCCAGTCTGCACACAACGATGTTTATATTTGATTAATGATGTGCATAATTACATATACAAAAATCAGGCTCCTAGCCTTTAACACCTAGGCTCTCCAACCTAATAAACACATAAGCCCACCATCTTATATACACTTGGCTCACCAGCCTATAAACATGATTGCAATTCATAATATAACTGGGGCACGTCCTTGGGGTATACAATCCCCTCCCCTTATTTTTGCACAGTCCTCGGTGCAACTCTTTACACAACATCAACGAGATTTCCAAAATCTTCAAAAAGATGCAGGTACTCTGCTCGCATAGAATCTTCATGTTCCCATGTTGCTTCCTCAGGACCATACCAGGTCCACTGGACCTTTATAAGCCCTATGGATCGATTCTAGAGTTATTTTCTCTTCCGGTACAATATGCGCGCAGGATGCACTTGCAAGATGCCTTCTTGCTCCACCTGAATCACATTCCAATAAATAACATGATTAGCATTAGGTATATATTTCTTAAGCAATGAAATATGAAACACATTATGTACAGTCATGGATGCAGGCAATGCAAGCATATATGCAACTGGCCCAATCCTTTCTAGGATTTCAAATGGCTCACAAAATATGGCTTCCAACTTCGAACAGTTTCCCAGCCTCAGGGAACTTCTATTAGCTTTCACTTTCAGGAAAACATGATCACCCACTTTAACCTCCCCGTGGGTTCTGTTCTTATTAGCATAACTCTTCTGCCTGTCTTGGGCAGCCTTTAAATTCTTCTTAATTTTTAGCATTTTCTCTTACATTTCCTTGAGAAACTCTGGCCCAACCACTGCTCTATCAGCTGGATTATCCCAACTTACTGGAGTATTGCACTTTTTGCCATAAAGTGCTTCAAATGGGCTCATCTTCAACGATGCTTGATACCCATTGTTTTAGGAGAATTATACCAAGTGTAGGCAGTCTTCCCATTTAGATGGTTTGTCCATCACATACATCCTTAGCATATCTTCTATCACTTGGTTCACCCTCTCTGTATTCCCATCAGACTTAGGATGATAAGCAGTGTTAAAGTTCAGATTTGTTCTGAATCCTTTGAACAACCCCTTCCAAAACTTTGAGGTAAATTTTGGGTCCTTGTCAGACACAATTGTCTTGGGAATACTGTGCAATCGTGTTATTTCTCTCATAAAAATATCAACAACGTTAGCTGCCTTGTGAGTAGTCTTTAATGGAATGAAATGGGCAGATTTCGTAAGTTTTTCCACCACCACCATGATTGAATCATGTTTCTTTCTGGTTCTGGTCAATCCTATGATGAAATCCATTGTCACTACCTTCCACTTCCACTTAGGAATGGGTAATGTTTGCAGCAACCCTGTTGGGTGCTTGTGCTCAGCTTTAACCTTCTGGCACTCCATACATCTAGCAATGTAATCTGCAATTGATTTCTTCATACATGGCCAAAAGTAATGGATTTTGACTGCTACCATTGTTTTCTGATATCCAGGGTGCCCAGCATAAGGCACATTATGCATTTCCTTCAAAATCATAATTCTCAATTCCTCAAAATTAGGTACATAAATTCTATTTTTGTACAGGAGTGTTCCATCCACTTCCAATTTATAATCTTCCACTTTCTGTAGCATCTTACCTTGTTGTAGCTTTGCTACCAATTCCTTGTACTGCAAATCTACATTTGCAGCTTCCAAAATTTTGCCTTTAATATCAGTTTGGTACATGCTAATGGTCGTATCATGTAGTTCATGCACTCTCCTACTGAGCGCATCAACCACTTTTTTCTCTTTTCCTTTGATATGTTTGATATAAAAGTCTTATTCACAAAGAAACTCCAACCACCTACTCTACTTAGCATTCAAGGTTGGTTGATCAAACAAATACTTCAGACCGTTGTGGTCTGTTCTCAGTTTGAACCTCTTTCCCATGAGGTAATGCCTCCATTTATTCAGAGTGTGAACAATAGCTGCCAACTCCAAAACATGAGTGGCATAGTTATTTTCATGCTCTTTCAATTTTCTAGATTCACAACAAATTACAAACCCATTATGATTGAGGACTCCTCCTAGTCCTTCTTTGCATGCATCTGTACACACTACAAAATCTTCATTCGGGTCTACAATCCTTAGGATTGGAGCATTGGTTAATAGTTGCTTCAATCGTTGGAAGCTTTTCTCACAATCTTCTGTCCACTGAAACTTCTTCTCCTTCCTTTGCAAGGAAGTGATGGGGTGAGCTATCCTTGAGAATCCTGAAATGAACCTTCTGTAATAGCCATCTAGACCCATAAAGGATCTCACTTCTATCACATTCTTTGGTGGTGACCATTCTCTGATGGATTTTATCTTCTTAGGGTCCACGACTATCACATCCTTTGAAATGATATGCCCCAAGTAATGGATCTGCTTTTGATAAAATGAGCGCTTGCTCAGTTTGGCATAAATTTGGTGCTCTCTTAACACTTGCAGCACCATCTTCAGATTTTGTTCATGATCTACCTCTGACTTGGAATACACCAGGATGTCATCCAAAAATACTATGAAAAACTTGTCTAGATAGTCCCTGAATACACCATTCATTAAACACATAAAAACAACAGGTGCATTTGACAACCCAAATGGCACCACTGTGAATTCATAGTGACCATACCTTGTTCTGAAGGTGGTCTTACTGATGTATTCATCCTTTATTCTTACCTGATGATATCCTAATCTAAGATCTATTTTCAAAAAATATCTTAGCATCCTTCAACTGGTCAAAGAGATCATCGATCCACGACATAGCATACTTGTTCTTAACAATCACTTTGTTTAACTATCTGAAATCGATGCACAATCTCAACGTCCGATCCTTCTTCTTCACGAACAGGATCGGGGCACCCCAAGGTGACACACTTGGGCATATATACCCCTTCTTCAATAGATTTTCAAGCCACAACTGTAGTTCTTTTAGCTCTGGCGTACTTATTTTGTAAGGAGCTTTTGACACTGGAGCTACTCCAGGCATCAGGTTTACAGAGAAGTCAATATCTCTTTTTGGGGGTAGTCCCAGTACCCCCTGGAATACATCCTCAAAATTATTTAATACTACATGGTCTTCGATCTTTAAGACCTCATCCTTAGATGATTCCTCCACATGGGCTGCAAATAATTGACAACCTTTCCTGTAACACTTCTTCAGCTACATTTCTTAGATTTCTATAACAACAACTGCTCTAGGAATTTCTTGGACTGTCCTCTGATTCCCTTCCTCATCTAGTAAAGTGAATGCCTTGTTACGACAATATAATATGGCGTGGTGTTGGTCGAACCAATCCATACCAATTAGGCAATAATAAGAACCTAAAGGAAATATATTCAGGTCTACCTTAGTACTTAGTCCATTCATGTTCACTGGACATGACTTAACCAACTCAACAACCTTTCTCTTGGCTCCAGTAGCCAGTTGCACCAGCCAAGATTTCTCATGCTTGCTTCTTGGTAAATGCAAACTTTCCACCATTCTAGGATCTACACAACTATGACTAGCTCCTGAGTCTATTAAAATAGTAAAGGCATGGTTGTTGATCATACCTTCCACTTCAATCATGTGCGACTAATATTCTTCTTTCTTGTTGTCCAAGATTGCGTAGTTTCTTGGTATTATATTGCCCATGTCCTCCACTATTTCATCCTGCTGAACATTGTGGAAAACTCTCACTTTGTCATTTCTATGGGGGAAATATCTGTACCTATGGTTTCCTTTACAACCCCAACATTCCATAGGTGGTTGTCTTGGAATTTTCCCACCCACTTCAGCCTTCCTGGGCTCTCTAACAGATGGTTTTCCTTGAGAACTATTCCTGAAAAAGGGTGGTTTAGTTCCCTTTTTCCTCTGATCCATTTTGAGATTCTTGCTATCTTCCCAAACCTTCCGAAAAGTAGGATTTTCATAATCCTGCTCATACAAGGATTTTTCTCTCCTTATAGTTTCTTCCATAGTCTTAGGGTCATCATATGAGATCTTGTCACCGATGGAAGGTGGAAATCCACTTATATACCTTTGAATTTTGACAGTCTCATCTTTGATGAACAGAACATACTTCAACAACTCCAAGAACCTTCGTTCGCATTCATTAATGGATATACTTCCTAGCTTGAGTTCAAATACCTCTTTCATCTTTCTGTCATAGTATCTTTTACTCAAGTATTTATTTTCAAAACACCTCTTGAATTCTTTCCAAGTAACATTTTTCTCTCTAATGTGTTGCACCTGCACAAGTTGATCCCACCACATGGATGCATTTCCTTCAATTGATACATTGAAATTCTTCCTTCTGCATGAGAGGAATAATTTTGTAGTTGGAAATATTTCCTCATGCCAAACAACCATGTTTTGGCATCTTCCTCCTTATTTTGTTCTCCATCAAACGTAGGAGGCTTAATCTTGTTCATTTCTCCCTTTAGTTTATCCACTCCAGATATCCTATGTTTTATGGTAGGACATGGGCTTGAACTACTGCATGCTTCCTTATTTGAATGCTTTGGGGAGTGACGATGATGCCTGCTAACACTTCTCGATCTTCTTTTCTTCTCAAAGGGTCCATGACTCCTTGTTTTTCTTGAATTACCCTCCTTATCCAACTTATTTTCAATCCTTTCCAGGATCTGCATCAACTTTAGGTTGAATTCACCCCGTTGTTCCTTAGCTTTCATAAGCTTCCTGCTATTTTCTCGATGAGTTTGGGCATCTTTCTGCAATCTTTCAATGATTTTCATCATACTCCCTTCCTTATCTTTCTCTTCTCCATGCCCATTGGAGTTCAAGTATTCTACTCCCAAATGGACATCCATCCCTTTAGCTTCATTCTCTGAGTTGGAATCATTTTGTGCCTCCTCCATTCCTCTGCACTCAATGTCAATTCTCTTCGGTCCTGACACTCGTTGAACTCTACAAACACAATGTGCAGTCAACCAGAATTTATCAGGCCATCATTCCTTAATAAATCCCATAGAATTCATAAACCGAATCTGTTTTAAGAAACGTTCAGATTTCATGAATTTTTCCAAGATCTGCTCGGCTCTGTAACAATTTCATGCCTTAGCCCTTTTCTCTTAGCCCCCAACCCCTACAACTATGGGTTGTGACCAAGTGCTAGATCGATGAGCGCTTAATCAGGACTTTAGGTTCTGAAGTCTTCATAATACATCACAAAAAACTCTCAGAGTTTTGAATTAACGAGCTCGCGAAGTGGGGTGGATCAATGGTCCACGTCTACCTAGCATCCAATGGATGACACTCATTGTGGAACTTCTGTCATTCAAGCTTTGGGACTTCGAAGCTTCGAAACTTCAGGTTCTGGAAGCTTTCACGCTTGCTTGCTTCCAATCTTGCGACTTCCAAAATTTCGGCTTTCTATCCTCTGAGCCCACATAGTACAATTGTCACCAACTAAGGTGATGGCATGTGGTATTCTTAGGAAGGTCCACGCCACCCCAGGAGACGTCATCTGACCCCACCACGTCTACCCTTTCTCTTCGAAACTTTGGGCTTTGGAAGTTTGTGCGTCAGCACATTCCCCTTCTCCTGATTTTCGCAGTTCCAAACTCTCCCTGGATAATCGAATGTCCTTATCTCTCCCACAACCAACGGTCAAGATCCACTTCACGATTCCTTGGTTCTGAGGTGTTCACCTCTCTTCACTTCCAATCTTTCGATTTTGCAAATTCCAAAGGGTTCTTGCAAATAACCTATGTGCAACTTCTCAAGATCTAACGATCAATCTCGTCCCTCAGATCTACAGTGTAGATATCATCCTGGGCCTCGGAGCTTCATGCTTCAGAATTTTGTGCCTCAGCACACCCCACTTCTCCCAATTTCTGAACTCCAAAAGGCTTCCAGGATAACCCTCCTGCACCTTCTTCAGATTCGACGGTCATAAAAGGGTTTCCCTTCCTTCCGAACAGATCCTACAACCGACATTACTTTGTGGCCCAATGCCACTT
>ML805028.1:132254-142404 GCA_009831015.1 Picea engelmannii | reverse complement strand
TTCAGTAAAACAGAGGCAGAGCATCTGAAACATTTGGCTACAGTGATGCAGAGGCTACAACAAGAGAAGTTGTTGATAAACATGAAGAAATCCTCATTCATGAAGACATAGCTCATTTATTTGGGTTTTGTTATTTCTGCAGATAAGTTGAAGATGGATTCAGATAAAGTGGAGGTAATTAAGAATTGGCCATTGCCAAAAAGTATCTTTGAAGTTCAAATCTTTCACGGATTGGCTAGTTTCTACAGAAAGTTCATTAGGAATTTCAATGGAATTAGTGCACCAATGATGGACATAGTGAAGAAAAGACATAAGTCTTTTCACTGGACAGAAGAAGCTGAGAAAAGATTCAATTTGTTGAAAAGGAAAATCACAGAACAACCAATTTTGGTGTTGCCAGATTTCAAAAAGACATTTCAAGTAAAATGTGATGCAAGTGGATTTGCAATAGGGGCAATCTTGAGACAAGAAGATAGACCGATAGCATACTTCAGCGAGAAGCTGAACGAAGCCAAAATAAAATACTCCACGTATGACAAGGAGTTCTATGCTATTATACAGGCATTGAAGAAATGGAGACACTATTTGATTCCTAAGGAGTTTGTCTTATACAGTGACAATCATGCTTTGCAATTTGTGACTCAACAGGAGAAGTTGAATCAAAGACATGTTAAATGGGTTGAATACATGCAGAATTTTACTTTTGTTATTAAGCATATTTCTGGAACTGCTAACAAAGTTGTTGATGCTTTGAGCAGGAAGTGTTTGCTATTGCAGGAGTTCAGAGTCAAAAATTTGGGTTTTGATAAACTCAAGGAAATGTACACAGATGATCCAGATTTTAAGGAGGTGTATGAAGCAGCTGAGAATCCAATTCTCAGGAACAGAAGTCAATGGACAGAATACATGATCCAGGAAGGATTATTGTTTAAGGGTAATCAACTTTGTATTCCAAAATGCTCCATGAGAGAGAATTTGTTGAAGGAGAAACACAGTGGAGGATTGGCCGGTAATTTCGGTCATGACACGACATTCTCAAAGTTAAATGAGTCATATTTTTGGCCAGGAATGAGAGCAAACGTCAAAAGATTCATGGACAGATGTAGAATTTGTCAGCATTCAAAAGGAAAGAGGCAGAATGCAGGCTTATATCAACCGTTACCCATACCAGAGAGGCCATGGGATGCAGTAAGCATGGACTTCATATTGGGGCTGCCGAGAACACAAAGAGGGTTCGATTCAATCTTTGTGGTAATAGACAGATTTTCTAAAATGGCACACTTCATACCGTGTCAGAAAACCAGTGATGCAACTCACATTGCGAATCTATTTTTCAAAGAAGTCATTCGACTTCACGGCTTACCAAGGAGCATAGTTTCAGATCGAGACACCAAGTTCGTGGGACATTTCTGGAGAACCTTATGGAAAAAGATGGGAACGAACTTGTCGTTCAGTTCATCTTATCATCCTTAGACGGATGGATAGACATAATTTGTCAACAGAAGTTTGGGAGACTTGCTGAGGAGTTTGGAGACAGAACACCATAGTTAGTGGGACAATATTTTGTCACAGGCAGAATTTTCTTATAATGATTCAATCAACAGAAGCACAGGGCAGAGTCCATTTCAAATTGTTTATGGCATGCAACCAAGGGGAGTTTCTGAATTGAGGGATTCAGAACAGAATGAAACTAGGAGTGCTAGTGCAGAAGATTTTGTCGAGGTAATGAGGGAGCTTCACAACCAGGTGAAAGAGCGATTGCAGAACTCGAGCCAAGAGTATAAGCGAAGAACAGATCAACACAGGCAAAAAATTCAGTTCGAAGTTGGTGATTTGATCCTTGCACACTTGAGAAAGGAAAGGTTCCCAAGAGGGACATATAATAAATTGAAAATGAAGAAAATTGGACCGTGCCGGATCATAAGGAAATTTGGGACAAATGCTTATGAGATTGAATTACCCAATGGGATTGGAATTTCTCTGATATTCAACATCTTAGATTTGTACCCTTATAAAGCTGAAGAAGCAGAAGCAGGTAATGAACAACCAGAGGTTCAATGGGCTAAACAGATGCCAGTTGCAGAGAAGCCACAGATGGAAAGCATACTGGACAAAAGAGTTAGTAAGAGGACCAGGCGAAAGGAATATTTTGAATACTTGGTCAAGTGGAAGGGACATCCAGTTGAAGACACCAACTGGGAAAATGAAGCAGAGATCCAAAAGCATGGGTAGACCGTGCGAGAGCTCATGGACAGGAGCCCATGAAAAATTTTCAAGTGAGGGAGTATGATGCAGGAGCATCGCCAACAACAAGCAAGCGCGGAGGTGGAAGACAGTTGGGATAAGCGCCAACGCATTTCAGCACGTTGCAAAAGTGTTTTGAGATGTTTTGAAATAAATGTGCAGATGTTAATGTAATAGTTAAGAGGAAGCACACTTAGATATTGTAAACAGATCTTGAGCGATCCGCTCTCATCTGTAGTAGGTGAAGACATTAATACATAATTAATGTGAGTAGGTAGATTTAAATACAGATTGGACAGTTTAGAGCATAGGAGGGAAAACCGACTATAGACACCCTCATCTTGTATCAGTGTAACATTAGCATGATCAATCGAGCATAGAGCATAGAAAGGAGAAGAAGTAGAGAACTGTATTTGAAAACACCCATGTACAGAAGTCCTGAATTAATACATGGAGCTTTGATTTAGACTTATGGTGTTGTGATATTCTCTGTGTATGTATGTTGAATGTTATGCTTATAGCTATTTTACTCTTTATGTTATGCATTTGTTGTTACGCTATGTATGAATGATTTCTTGTTGAATGTTTGAAATCTGAGAGAGAGACTAAGGAATGAGTTTCAATTGTTTCTCTATCTAAGCAAAAATTCCTACAAGGAGTGCAGTGGAGTTTGTCCGCAAGGAGTGCGTTGACAAGGGTTCATAGTTTTTATCTCTGAAAGCTCAGGAGGGATAACATTGTTCTCATTCTTGCGGAAGTGCAAGTTAAGCATAGGAGTCGTGCAAGGTGTGCGCAGGCCGAGTGAAGTCTTGGAGTTACAACCTGAGTGAAATTGTTGAATGACTGTTGTTGCAAGGAGTGCACAGAGTCGAAGAGGTTCAAATACTAGAGCGTATTTGAAGGAGTGCCACAAGGAGTGTGTGCAGGAGTTATCCCCAGAGTACTTGAGGATTTCAAGCAAGCTCAGGAGGGATAGAGTCTTCGAAGTTGTCGAAGAAAGGCTCAAGAGGGGTAGTGCCTTGAAGTGTTGGAAGGAGGCATAGAAAATTTGTCTTGCAGGTGGACAAGTTCCGTGAAAGAATACCTTGTTCATTTCATAGGAGTCGTCAAGGAGGAATTGTACAGTCGAAATTCTCTGTGGAGAATTCGCGAAATTCCGAGAGCCGTTAGATCTTCCAGAGGAGCAGGGAGGTTACGAAAAGTATTCTTCAAGTGCAAGCTCAGGAGAAATCAGACTGTAGGATCCAAGTTGACAAGAGCCATTAGATCACTCGTGAATTCTCACTTCGGTGATTCACGAGTTGATGGACCGAAAACCTTGCACCAAGATTCGCGAAATCGCGAAGTGAGAAGTCCCGACAGAGCGAGAAGTTTCGTTGTGGGGCCAGCATTAATAACGAGCAGGAACTCGGCATTTCAGAATTTCGGTGGATAGGAGGTCGAGACTTTTGTCCCGAAAAGTCCCAAAGTCACAAGTTGCGAAAGGGAGTAACGAGGAGTTCAGGATCTTGTCACTTCGGGTGTAGAGATATAAAGGAGGCAGCGCTTGGGGAGCGAAGTCGCGAAGTGCCGAAGTTGGGCACGAGGGACACATGACAGAACCATAAGGCGGGCCCGGATGATAGACAAGCGGACAGGTGTTGCCAAGAGGAAAGGATTCAACACTCCGTTGACTTCTTGCGTCTCGGGGATTCACAGGATAAGAGCACGGGAGCTCGACGCTACAACTTGCGAAGTGAAGAGTTGCGAGAAGTGTGAAGGGAAGGTCAACCCTCGCTGACTTTCAAGTCTCGGAGGTTCGCACGGGAAGAGCACGGAGTCTCAACCCTTCAACTTGCGAAGTCGCAAAGTCATGACGGGAGCTAGTGCTTAGCCTAGCCGGTGGTCACGCGTAGAGGGTGCCGACAGAAGGGAGCTATACCCATTTTGTGATCTCGGGTATCGTGAATTTGGAAAGGAGGAGTCGGGAGCTTCAACTCGCGAACTCGCGAGATTGCGAGTTGCGACAAGTGCCTTTGGGATTAGGCCTTGGTCATAGCGTTGTGGTCGCACTAAGAAGGTGGAGCTCGCACCTAGTGTTGTTCGCAGAGGGGAGCTTCCGAAAGGACCTGTGGATCTATTAAATTGAGATTCCAGTAGGGAATCGAAGAGTCAATCCGACTCAAGGGCAGGAATTAGAACGATCCTGTAGTGGACCTTGAGCCGAGGGACAATAGAGGGTTGGGGGTCTGCATCAATAATATGTAGGGATGCACACACTAAATTTAGCATTGCGCGGAGTGCATACACATAGTAAGGGTGCATGTGGTGTGCGCAGTATGGTAAGGCACAATGAAGTTTGGTTGGTGCACACACAGTATGAGTATGAGTTGTGTCGCTACAGTGTAGGCAAGGGTGCATGTGGGTGGTTGTGAGTGGTAGCGACAGAGTATTCGATGGGGCATACAGATTATTGTATGCGGTAAGGCATATTGAACTTTAGCACGATGCAATGCATAGAGTGAAATGCATATAGAATATCTGAGTGCGATACAGAAACAATGCGCAGTGGATATTAGCGCGCAACACATAAGTAGTGCGCGTAAGTTATTGGTGCGACGAAGAGGAAATGTATAGCAGACACAGGTGTGCGGAAGCATGATTTACCTTATAAAGTTGCTTTGCACGATAAATAAAGGTACACAGGTTGAATTTCATGTGTGCAAAATCATCTGAAAGGCTAATTAAGACGACGAGCCTGAGTTTAATAGAAAATTTACATAGTATTCAAAGAAAGAGGAATACACAACTGCATTGAAGTATTATTTAAATTGAGTCAAGTGAGTGAGATGAATTCTAAGTTTTATTCAGACAGTTGAAAGTGAAATATAAGTTACAAGAATACAAATAATATTAAAGGAAATAAGATTCATATCACCATCAGTTAGAATCTTGTCATAAGCAGTACAAAATCCGCTTCTACGCTTATATATTCATTTAAAATCCAAAATTACAAAAGGGGATGATTCAAAATAGTAGTTGCCCTATTTAAAGAGACCATACAAGAACATTTCTATCATCTCTAGAGTTCCTTACCTCTACTACCATCTATCCAAAAATCGTTGAAATATACTCAATTTTATTTGAGGGCTCATTTAAGCTTAGTTAGCTCCTCCTTTAAAGAATCTAACCAGACTGGTTGATTCTCTCCAACACTTTCATCCGCTTCAATGACAGGTTCTTTCTTTTGTCGCTTGCTTCGTTTCTTCTTAGCAGCTGGTCTGTTGATAACTAGATCTCTCATGATTGGATTTAGCTTGATTTCCAATCTCAAATCAGTAACAGGTGTTGTGTGAAATTTAGTCCCCAGTATCTGTGAGACTACCTTTTCCTTCTTACTCACAGGAAAATTTAGCATGTTGTCCGAATAACCAGTCTCATTGGATTTAATGGGGTCCATATACCTCAGTTGTGTGGGCACCGAAATAATTTTGCAGAGATGAGAAGTTCAAACCAGTTTGGAGACTGCTCGTTGATGGATAAGATGATGCTTCCATACCCGAGAGTTGGTAATTATAGAGCCTCAATCATGAATCATTGACAGACTTGTGCACAAGTACAATGGGTTTCCATGCTCGACTAATCCATTTCAAATGATTAAACTTTTTGAGTTCGTTACATGGCAGCATTCACCTAACTTCAAACGGTTGTGATGTACCGAGCGAATGAGACAGAGTGATTTGACTAGCCATCACCTGTCCCACGAATGGTGGATTTGACATATTGAAACACGTGACATCAAAACTTATGCAAAAGTGGTTTCGACAAACTGCCTTTCGCCCGATGTATCTCTGCGCGATGATGTAGTTCTTACTAAATTCTCAAAACTTGGGTCTTGTCTAAGAATTGTCATGGTGGCAACACCAAGAAATCAGAAAATATAATTTTGATGTATTTATTGAGCCGAAATAGTTCATATTTCTCATGGATTGTTGATTTAGTTAACCTAATAAGTTTTAATGGCTGCACATTTTGCAGAATTAACAACAACTAGATCAGATCAGATCAGTATCGAATCCATAGGAATGGAAGAGACATGGGGAAATTACAGTAAACAAGATGAGAGCAGAGGGATGAATGTCCATTTGGACATTGAGGGAACAAACTCCAATGGACATGGAGAGGAAAGGGATGAAAACCTTAATATGGTAGAGACCATTAAAAAATTTCAAAAGGATGTCCAAAGCCATAAAGATGATAATGAAAGGCTTATGAGAGCCAAAGAGTAGCATGATGACTTTAACATGAAGTTATGGCAAAGTCTGGACATAATATAAAAGAAATTGGAAAAAGAAAGTGACTCAAGAAAATCTGGAAGTCACAAACCTTCGGATGAGAAAAATAAATCAGGAAGTGTTAGCAGACACCACCATCACTCCCCGAAGCATTCCAATAAAAGAGAAGGTAGCAACACAAGTCCACCCACTGTCAAACAACATAAGAGGTCTAGGGTGGATGAGCTACGAGGAGAAATTAACAAAATCAAACCTCCTACATTTGATGGTGAGCACAAGAAGGATGAAGATGCAGAAACATGGTTGTTGGGCATGAGAAAGTATTTTCAATTACACAATTATTCTTCTCATGCAGAGGGTAGAATTTCCATCTATTAACTCAAAGGAAAGGCATCCATGTGGTGGGATCAACTTGTGTAGGTACAACACATTAAAGAGAAGAGCATTACTTGGAGGGAATTTGAGAAGTATTTTGAGAATAAATACTTGACTAAGAGATATTATGACAAGAAAATTAAAGAGTTCTTTGAACTCAAGCTCGGAAGCATAACCATAGATGAATATGAAATAAGATTCTCTAGAACTGTTGAAGTACATCTCTTTCATCAAGGGTGAGATAGTTAAAATTCAAAAGAATTTGAGTGGATTTCCAGCGTTGATCAATGAAAAAATACAGTATGACGATCCCAAGACATTGGAAGAGACCATAAGGCAAGATAAATGTCTATATGATCAGCAGAAAGCAAGGCCAACTTTCCAAAAAGCTTGGGGAGACAAAAAGAAGTTCAAGGTGGATCAGAGGAAGAAAGGATTTACACCACCATTCTTCATAAATAGTCCACAGACACCACAAACTCCTAAAGAGCCCAAAATGATAGAGGCAGAAGGCCAAAGGCCAAGGCAGCCACCTATTCAATGTTAGGGTTGTAAAGGAGATCATAGATTCAAAGATTGTCCTCTCAGAGGTGAAAAAGGAAGCACTGTTTATAATGTACAACAAGCTGAAACAGTGGAGGACATGGGCAGAAATGTGCCAAGGATCTATGCAGCCCTGGATAACAAGTAAGAAGAATATCAATCACACATTATTGAAGTGGAAGGTATGATTAGCAACCAAACCATTTCTATTTTAACTGATTCAAGAGATAGTCATAATTATATAGATCCTAAGATGGTAGAAAGTTTACAATTTCCAAGAAGCAAGCATGGACAATCTTGGTTGGTATAGCTGGATACAGGAACCAAAAAAAGGGTTAATGATATGGATAAGTCATGTCTCATGGACATGAATGGAATGAACACCGAGGCAGATTTGAACATCTTACCTTTAGGTTCCTATGACTGTTTAATTGGGATGGATTGGTTGGACCCACATCATGCTCTATTGGATTTCCATAAAAAAAGCATTCACTTGCTTGGATGAAGAAGAGAACCAAAGGAAAGTGCAGGGAATTCCCAGGGCAGTAACCGTTAGAGAAATTTCAGCATTGCAGTTGAAGAAATGTTATAGAAGAGGATGTCAAATATTTGTAGCTCATATGGAAGAGACACCTAAAGGCAAGGTGCCAAATTTGGAAGATTATGCAGTCCTGAAAGAGTTTGAAGATGTATTCAAGGAAGTTCCAGGACTACCCCCAAAGAGAAACATTGATTTTTCTATAAATCTGACACCAAGAGCAGCTCACGTGTCAAAGACTCCTTACATAATGAGTACACCAGAATTGAAGGAGTTGCAAATGTAGCTTGAAGAACTTCTGAAAAAGGGGTATATACGCCCAAGTGTATCACCTTGGGGTGCCCCAGTCTTGTTTGTGAAAAAAAAAGATGGAACGTTAAGATTGTGCATTGATTTCAAACAGTTGAATAAAGTGACTGTAAAGAACAAGTATCCTCTTCCAATGATCGATGATGTTTTTGATCAATTGAAGGATGCAAAGATCTTTTCAAAGATAGATATCATATCAGGATACCATCAGGTAAGAATTAAGGAGGAATATATCAACAAGACCGCCTTCAGGACAAGGTATGGTCATTATGAGTTCACAGTGGTGCCATTTGGGTTGTCAAATGCCCCAGTTGTTTTCATGTGCTTAATGAATGGTGTTTTCCGAGAATATTTAGACAAGTTTTTCATTGTCTTTTTGGATGACATTCTTATATACTCTAATTTAGAGGAAGAGCATGAACATCATTTGAGTATGGTGTTGCAATTATTAAGGCAGCATCAGATGTATGCCAAATTGAGCAAGTGCTCATTTTATCAAAAATAAATTCATTATTTGGGGCATATCATCTCAAAGGATGGGATAGAAGTGGATCCTGAGAAGATAGAAGCCATTAGAGAATGGTCAGCACCAAAGAATGTGATAGAGGTCAGATCATTCATGGGCCTTGCAGGCTACTATAGGAGATTCATTGGAGGATTCTCAAAGATATCACACCCAATCACTTCCTTGCAAAGAAAGGGTATGAAGTTTCAGTGGATGTCGGACTGTGAAAGGAGTTTCCAACATTTGAAACAATTATTGACAAGTGATCCAATACTAAGGATTGCAGACCCAAATGAAGATTTCATTGTATGCACATATGCATGCAATGAAGGAATTTGTGGAGTCCTCGGTCAAAATGGATTTGTGATATGTTATGAATCAAGGAAGTTGAAGAAGAATGAAAGAAACTATGCCACTCATGATTTGGAGTTGGCAGCCATAGTGCATGCCCTGCGGAAATGGAGACACTACCTCATGGGAAAAAGGTTTGAGCTAAGAACATACCACAATGGTTTGAAATATTTATTTGATCAGCCAAATCTAAATGCTAGGCAAAGCATATGGTTAGAATTTCTAAGCGAATATGACTTTGATATAAAGCATATCAAGGGGAAAGAAAATAAAGTGGTTGATGCACTCAGCAGGAGGGTGCATGAACTACGTGCTACAACCATCAACATGTACCAGACTGATGTTAAAATAAAAATTATGGAAACTGCAAATACAAACCTGCAATACAAAGAATTGATAGAAAAATTACAGCAAGGTAAGACACCACAGAAGATGGATATTTATAAGTTGGGAGTAGATGGAATACTGCTGCACAAGAACAAAATTTTTGTACCAAATGTCCAAGACTTGAAACGTATAATTTTGCATGAGATGCATAATGTTTCTTATGCAAGGCACCCTAGATATCCAAAAACCGTAGCAACGGTCAAGAACCAATACTTTTGGCTAGGTATGAAGAGGGAGATAGCAGAATACATCGAAAGATGTATGGAATGCCAGAAAGTTAAAGCAGAACATAGGCACCCAGCAGGATTGCTACAACCTTTGTCCATTCCTAAATGGAAGTGGGAAGTGGTGACAGTGGATTTTATTACAAGATTTCCCAGAACAAACAAGCTACATGATTCGATTATGGTGGTGGTGGACATGCTTGCAAAAGATGCCCATTTTATTCCACTAAAAACTACTCACAAGGCAACAGTTGTCGTTGATATTTTCATGAAGGAAGTGGCTCGATTGCACAAAATTCCTAAAACGATTGTGTCTGACAGAGACCCAAAATTCACCTCGAATGTTTTGAAAGGATTGTTCAAAGGATTCGGAACGAATCTGAACTTTAGTACAACTTAC
>ML805028.1:98633-121008 GCA_009831015.1 Picea engelmannii | reverse complement strand
TTTTGATTAAGTAGTTTAATTTAGATATAATCTTAGTTAGATTTATATTAGATTGTTTAATTTCAGTAAATATATTAGATTGTTTAATTTCAGTAATGATTATTTCTTTTTCATAAAATATAAAAATCAAAAAGAGATTCTTGGATGTCTTAGGGCAGAATATACATGAGTTTTGCAGGTTTTAATCAAATCTGTAGATTGTTCATAGTGTACATTTGTGAATAAGAAATATTGTAGCTGATAATTAGGTAGTTGATTTGAGTTATTATGATAGTAATTAGTATTTTGTAGATAGAATGGTTAGAATAGATTATATTTAGTATATTAGTTCATTTTCTTTGTTTTATTAGTTTCTAGTTTCCTTTATTTTAATTAGTTTCTTGTATTTAGTTATAGTTTGATTTGTTTATTAGTTTAGTTAGATTACTTAGCTCAGGTCAATTCTCTCTTTGGTTTTCATAGAAGACCTTAGAGCGGCCAACAGAGCCGTTAAACTCGTCAGGGTGGTCCATTCCAAACAGCTTGGGTTATTTAGACAACCCCGGACCGGTTCCACTTTCCCAGTTGACGGACGGTCAATTTCGCCCGTCAACACCAGTCTCATTGGATTTAACGGGGTCCATATACCTTAGTTATGTGGGCACTGAAATACTTTTGCAGAGATGAGAAGTTCGAACCAATTTGGAGACTGCTCACTGATGGATAAGATGATGCTTCCATACCCGAGATTTGGTAATTATAGAGCCTCAATCATGAATCACTGACAGACTTGCACACAAGTATGATGGGTTTCCATGCTCGACTAATCCATTTCAAATGATTAAACTTTGTGAGTTCGTTACATGGCGACATTCACCTAACTTTAAACAATTGTGATGTATCGAGCAAATGAGACAGAGTGATCTGACTAGCCGTCACCCATCCCATGAATGGTGGATTTGACATATTGAAACACGTGACATCGGAACTTATGCAAAAGTGGTTTCGGAAAACCGTCTTTCACTTGATGTATCTCTGCGTGATGATGTAGTTCTTACTAAGTTGTCAAAACTTGAGTCTTGTCTAAGAATTGTCATGGTGGCAACACCAAGAAATCAGAAAAGATAATTCTGATATATTTATTGAGCCGAAATAGTTCATATTTCTCATGGATTATTGATTTAGTTAACCTAATAAATTTTAATGGCTGCACATTTTGTAGAATTAACAACAAATAGATCAGATCAGATCAGTACTGAATCCATAGGAATGGAAGAGACACAGGGAAATTACAGTCAACAAGATGAGAGCAGAGGGATGAATGTCCATTTGGACATTGAGGGAACAAACACCAATGGACATGGAGAGGAAAGGGATGAAAACCTGAATATGGTAGAGACCATTAAAAATTTGCAAAATGATGTCCAAAGCCATAAAGATGATAATGAAAGGCTTATGAGAGCCAAAGAGCAGCAGGATGACTTCAACATGAATTTATTGCAAAGTTTGAATACAATAGAAAAGAAATTTGAAAAAGAAAGTGACTCAAGAAAATATGGAAGTCACAAACCTTCAGATGAGAAAAAGAAATTAGGAAGTGTTAGCAGACACCACCATCACTCCCCGAACCATTCAAATAAAAGAGCAGGTAGAAACACAAGTCCATCCCCTGTCAGACAACATAAGAGGTTTGGGGTGGATGAGAAATGAGGAGAAATGAACAAAATCAAACCTCCTATATTTGATGGTGAGCACAAGAAGGATGAAGATGTAGAAACTTGGTTGTTGGGCATGAGAAAGTATTTTCAATTACACAATTATTCTTCTCATGCAGAGGGTAGAATTGTCATCTATCAACTCAAAGGAAATGCATCCATGTGGTGGGATTAGCTTGTGAAGGTACAACACATTAAAGAGAAGAGCGTTGCTTGGAGGGAATTTAAGAAGTATTTTGGGAGGAAATACTTGACTAAGAGATATATGACAAGAAAATGAAAGAGTTCTTTGAACTCAAGCTCAGAAGCATAACCATAGATGAATATGAAAGAAGATTCCTAGAACTCATGAAGTACGTCTCTTTCATCAAGGGTGAGATAATTAAAATTCAAAGGTATTTGAGTGGATTACCAGCGTTCATCAGTGACAAAATACAGTATGACAATCCCAAGACATTGGAAGAGACCATAAGGTGAGCTAAATKTCTATATGATCAGCAGAATGCAAGGCCAACTTTCCAGAAAGCTTGGGAAGACAAAAAGAAGTTCAAKGTGGATCAAAGGAAGAAAGGATTTAAACCACCATTCTTCAKAAATAGTCCACAGGGACCACAAACTCCTAAAGAGCCCAAAAYGATATAGGTAGAAGGCCAAAGGMAAAGGCAACCACCTATTCAATGTTGGGGTTGTAAAGGAGATCATAGATTCAAAGATTGTCCTCACAAAGGTGAAAAAGGAAGGATTGTTTATAATGTACAACAAGATGAAACAATGGAGGACATGGGCAAAAATGTGCCAAGGATCTATGCAGCCCTAGATAACAAGCAAGCAGAATATCAGTCACACATGATTGAAGTGGAAGGTATGATTAGCAACCAAACCATTGTTATTTTAATTGATTCAGGTGCTAGTCATAGTTATATAGATCCTAAGATGGTAGAAAGTTTACAATTTCCAAGAAGCAAGCATGGAAAATCTTGGTTGGTACATCTGGCTATAGGAACCAAAAGAAGGGTTAATGAGATGGTTAAGTCGTGTCTCATGGACATGAATGGACTGAACACCAAGGCAGATTTGAACATCTTACCTTTAGGTTCCCATGACTGTTTAATTGAGATGGATTGGTTGGAMCCACATCATGCTCTATTGGATTGTCATAACAAAKCATTCACTTGCTTGGATGAAGAAGGGAACCAAAGGAAAGTGCAGGGAATTCCCAGGGCAGTAACCATTAGAGAAATTTCAGCATTGCAGCTAAAGAAATGTTATAGAAGAGGATGTCAAATATTTGCAGCTCATATGGAAGAGACACCCAAAGGAAAGGTGCCAAATTTGGAGTATTATGCAGTCCTAAAAGAGTTTGAAGATGTATTCAAGGAAGTACCAGGACTACCCCCAAAGTGAGACATTGATTTTTATATAAATTTGACACCAGGAGAAGCTCCCGTGTCAAAGACTCCTTACATAATGAGTACACCAGAATTGAAGGAGTTGCAAATGCAGCTTGAGGAACTTCTAAAAAAGGGGTATATACACCCAAGTGTATCACCTTGGGGTGCCCCAGTCTTGTTTGTGAAAAAGAAATATGGAACGTTAAGATTTTGCATTGATTTCAGACAGTTGAATAAAGTGATTGTAAAGAACAAGTATCCTCTGCCAATGATCAATGATGTTTTTGATCAATTGAAGGATGAAAAGATATTTTCAAAGATAGATCTCAGATCGGGATACCATCAGGTAAGAATTAAGGAGGAAGATATCAACAAGACCGCCTTCAAGACAAGGTATGGTCATTATGAGTTCACAGTGGTGCCATTTGGGTTGTCAAATGCACCAGTTGTTTTCATGTTCTTAATGAATGGTGTTTTCCGAGCATATTTAAACAAGTTTGTCATTGTCCTTTTGGATGAAATTCTTATATACTTTAAGTCAGAGGAAGAGCATGAACATCATTTGAGTATGGTGTTGCAATTATTAAGGGAGCATCAGATGTATGCCAAATTGAGCAAGTGCTCATTTTATCAGAAACAAATTCATTATTTGGGGCATATCATCTCAAAGGATGGGATAGCAGTGGATCTTGAGAAGATAGAAGCCATTAGAGAATGGTCAGCACCAAACAATGTGACAGAGGTCAGATCATTCATGGGCCTTGCAGGCTACTACAAGAGATTCATTGGAGGATTCTCAAAGATATCACACCCAATCACTTCCTTGCAAAGAAAGGGTATGAAGTTTCAGTGGACGTCGGACTGTGAAAGGAGTTTCCAACATTTGAAACAATTATTGACAAGTGCTCCAATACTAAGGATTGCAGACCTTAATGAAGATTTCATTGTATGCACAGATGCATGTAATGAAGGACTTTGTGGAGTCCTCAGTCAAAATGGATTTGTGATATGTTATGAATCAAGGAAGTTGAAGGAACATGCAAGAAAGTATGCCACTCATGATTTGGAGTTGGCAGCCATAGTGCATGCCCTGAGGAAATGGAGACACTACCTCATGTGGAAAAGGTTTGAGCTAAGAACAGACCACAATGGTTTGAAATATTTATTTGATCAGCCAAATCTAAATGCTAGGAAAAGCATATGGTTAGAATTTCTAAGAGAATATGACTTTGATATAAATCATATCAAGGGGAAAGAAAATAAAGTGACTAATGCACTTAGTAGGAGGGTGCATGAACTACGTGTTACAACCATCAACATGTACCAAACTGATGTTAAAAGAAAAATTATGGAGACTGCAAATACAAACCTGCAATACAAAGAATTGATAGCAAAATTATAGCAAATGGATATTTATAAGTTGGGAGTAGATGGAATATTGCTGCACAAGAAAAAAAAAAATTGTACCAAATGTCTAGGACTTGAAACTTATAATTTTGCATGAGATGCATAATGTTCCTTTTGCAGGGCACCCTAGATATCCGAAAACCATAGCAACTGTCAAGAGCCAATACTTTTGGCCAAGTATGAAGAGGGAGATAGAAGAATACATCACAAGATGTATGGAATGCCAAAAAGTTAAAGAAGAACATAGGCACCCAACAGGATTGCTGCAACCTTTGCCCATTCCTGAATGGAAGTGGGAAGTGGTGACAATGGATTTTATTACGGGATTTCCCAGAACAAGCAAGCTACATGATTCAATTATGGTGGTGGTGGACAAGCTTGGAAAAGATGCCCATTTTATTCCACTAAAAACTACTCATAAGGAAGCAAATGTCGCTGATATTTTCATGAAGGAAGTGGCACAATTGCACAGAATTCCTAAAACGATTGTGTTTGACAGAGACCCAAAATTCACCTCGAATTTTTGGAAAGGATTGTTCAAAGGATTTAGAACGAATCTGAACTTTAGTACAACTTACTATCCTAACTCTGATGGATAGAAAAAGAGGGTGAATAGAGTGATAGAATATATGTTGAGAATGTATGTGATGGATAAACCATCAAAATGGGAAGACTACCTACATTTAGTAGAATTCGCTTGCAACAATGGGTATCAAGCATCATTGAAGATGAGCCCATTTGAAGCACTTTATGACAAAAGGTGCAATACTCTAGTAAGATGGAATAACCCAATTGATAGAACAACAGTCGGGCCAGAGTTGCTCAAGGAGATGGAGGACCAGATGTTAAAAATTAAGAAGAATTTGAAAGCTTCCCATGACAAACAGAAAATTTATGCTGATAAAAAAATAATCCACGCAGAATTCAAAGTGAGTGATCATTTTTTCCTGAAAGTGAAAGCTAACAGGAGTTCCCTGAAGTTGGGAAGTTTCACCAAGTTGGCAGCCAGATTTTGTGGACCATTTGAAATCCTAGAGAGGATTGGTTCAGTTGCTTATATGATTGCATTGCCTGCATCTATGTCTGTTCATAATGTATTCCATGTATCATTGCTAAATAAATACATACCTGATCCTAATCATGTTATTGATTGGAATGTTATTCAGGTGGAGCAAGAAGGCGCTTTCCAAGTGCATCCGGTGCACATTTTGGACCGGAAAATCAAACAATTCCGGAATCGATCCATAAGGATTGTAAAGGTCCAATGGACCTAGTATTGACCTAAAGATGCTACTTGGGAGCATGAGGATGCAATACGGGCAGAATACCCGCATCGTTTTGAAAAATTTTGAAAATTTTGTTGTATATGGGTACATGATGCAGTTAGGACAGTGCATAAATAAGGGGAGGGGATTGTAATATCCCTCGACCAAACACAAATGCAAATGTAATCCAAGTATATTTAAGCTAGTGAGTTGTTTAGACATCATTTTTGTAATACACCTTTCATGGCATGGTGCGCGCATATACTGTGTAGTAAAGTGATGTAGTGTGCACATTTCTAGATACCGCCCGCAGTAACTAAAGTGCGTGCAACCTTAAAGACAACAGATACAATGCACAGTAACTAAAGTGCGTGCAATATTAAGGTCAACGAACCTTTATGTATATGATATGCATTATAGGATGGTGAGCTAGTATTATAAGCCATAATGCTTATGTTTTGGAATTAGGCCAGTGTGCCTATTTTGTATATGTCTCATAATTAATATAAAAAAACATTGTTGCGCGCAGACCGACCATGATAAAAGAGAAGGGGGACTAGATTCCACCAAATAGGGATAGGGAGGGCCTAAAGTTGAGAACATGGCTAAGCTAGAGAGCTTAAAGTCAAAAAGAAATATTATCTTAATATTTCTTAAAAACATAAAGTACGGATAATTAATTTATCCTAAGTCCTAAAGTAGGGTACAAGTGTATCAGAGTAGCTTCCAACATGACAAGTGTCAAGTTGGAGACATGCATGCTTATTTTTGAGACTTAGTTCCTTTGGGGGAATCAACCATTGTTGGGGGGAATCAACCATTGTGGGGGGGAAGATAGGGGTGGAAGAATTGCTGAGAATCTTACCATTTTTCCTTCGACCAGAGAACCAATATCTGGGATACATTTCGTCAGTCCTTGAGCTATCCTCATATCTTCCTACCACCATACCCAGACCAGATCGATAACCATTCCTTTTGGTGTACCTGTCAACTTGGGAGTGGGATTAAAGAGGCGGTTTGTCAGGCCCGTGAGAAATTCTCTGAGTGAGAGAATTGATGGGGATCGATTTACTGAAGGTGCTAAACTATGACTACAACGCTCTGAGACTTTCGGTCCGGCCTGTTGCTGAAGCCCTGGAAGGGAAGTGGGGAAGCCGAAGGACTATTGAGTAGAGAAGGGGCACACTTCCTTGGGTGGGACAAGCATGTGGGGAAGGAGAGGCTATAGGTTGTGGTTGAGTGAATACCTGAGAGGGAGTCCTTCTAGTTGACCATGTACCTTTAGCCTAGTTAGGAATCCCTTAACCAGGTGGAGTCTAGTCCCAACTTGGGGGTGACTCACTGTTGAGAGTGATGAACAATGTAGTCTAAGTCTAAGAGGTTCGTGGACAGTCTGCACGCAGTTGGTGACATTCCTACCAAGATAAGTACCAGTTATGTGATGAATTTGCATGTTGCATTGTCATTTATGTATTATTTTATGGGTTTTATTGCATGTGTGATCATAACTATCCGTATTTTTAAGGGTATACCCCTGTGTATGTTGCATGTCTATGTTTACTATTAATTCATCCTAAAAAACGTATATTTACATAATGCAACTGTTTGTTTATGCTTTACATGTGAAGCTTCCGCTAGAGCATTGTATGTATATGTTTAATTACATGTAGTTCAATATGTATGTATGCCTATGTGTATATATATGTATTTGAAGAGAAAAAGTTATGTGACATAGCTCAGTTGAATACTGGGGAGTTACAATATGTTTTCAAAACTAAGTCAAGTGTTTGAGTAGTGACATCCCCCAACCTGTTGGTGGTCAAGGGTGTGTTACATCAACACTCCGACGGGTACACTCTGATGGCCCATTGAACTTTGATGGCATCTCATCACACCGACATGTTAGCTCACTCTGATAGGCACGACCATTCAATATATCAACTCTTTGATGGGTCAGACTCCAATGGGTTATAAATAATATCAATTGTTTCTAATAGGTGCACACTCTCCAAAAAGAAATATTAAAATAATTTCAATTCCAATGGGTCGGGGTCTCGTGGTCAGAAGGTGAAGGTAAGTTTGGGTAAACTCTCTGATGGCACCTTTCCAATAACATAGGCTTCCGATGGGATTAAAATAATATTAAAATAACATTTACTCCGATGGATAGTAATTCCTGGTGATTTACCATTCTGATGGGATATCATTACGATGGGCTATCGAGATGGCTTCATTTTGATGGGTTTCCAGGTGGGTCCATTCCAATGGAAACTCACACCCTGATAATGATAGGTGGTTGTAGATGAGCATGTTGAAAATTGCATGTGCCAAGCCTTAAAATCAAAAGAAGGATTAGTGATCTTGTGATTTAAGCTAAGAGTTCAAAGCTGAAGAGTATGATCAACATACTAAAGCTTAAAGATGAAGACATTAAGCACAACATGCAAGCAAGAGGATGTAGAATTTAAGTTATTTATTTAGAAATTCCTCCAAAAACAAACTCATCCAATAAAATCAATAATCAAAATCAAACCCCCAACTCCCTTAAGGTAGATAAACAATTAGCATTAGGTTCATGTAGTAGGGGATTAGGTATTAGAATTCAAATTTTACTAGGGGGGCCTTTCCTTTCCCTTGTAAAAGTAAAAGTAAAGGGGGGTTATTGTGGCCTCAACACCTTGCTAAATCATAAATTTTATACTCGCTAATTACAAGGTTTCAACACCATGTATTATGAATGAAATTATGCCTAGTTTATTTCCCAATCCAGTTGATATAAATAAATAAAATATGAAAATGTAAAAATACATTTTTAACTTTAATATAATGCATAGCATATCCATATTTTCATGATATTTTGATCTAAGTTTTTAATGTGACTTAAATTTAAGATAAGTTACATAGTTCAATGGAGTTCTAGGAAGAAATTAAAAATTCCACTGATTCTCAAAAGTTTCATCTAAAATTTGTTGAATATTAAAAGGGGTGAAATTAAAAAAAAAAAACATTTTATTATTTGTTGTGCATTTGTCAATGTGATCCATGTTGTTTTCCTTCACCAAAATGAATATCTATCTTTCTCCCTTATTATAATCCTATTGAAATTTATATTCGGCCATTGAAAATAGCTTGCTTGAACGAAGGGATGGCCTTTCCAAAATGTGGGGATGTGTATACTTCTTATCATCAATCAAAATTAGTAGGGACTCTCATCATAGGTTATTGTGCCCAACTCAAATACTTCATGAGACTCTATGAATTGGGAAGCTTACCACTTCGAACTATGATAATGTTTGATATATTTATATATCTAATTTTGAATCTTCTCCATGATTATGAAATAGGGATACTATCCTCAAGAAATTCAATCCTCTTAGAAGTTGCACCCAAAGAAGAGGACGAATCCATAGTAACATACTCATATCTCATCCATGTGACCATGATATCTGACAATCCAGCGTGTGTGATATTCATAGGTAAATTCCTATGGAACAATGTTAGATTACCACATTTAGTGCATCTTCTTCCACCTATGCATGTTTTATTGAAAAACACATTTTCGAGATTCCTTATGCATAATATCAATGAAATAAAATCACACATTGTGGAAGGAGGAGAGTCACCTTGCTATGGCCTTTTCATATCTACAAATGTATCATAATAGAGCTAGAATTTGATGTGGTATTGACATCACAAGTGTCGTGCAATGTGTTAGGAAAAATATACCATGGTTTCAATTTATCGAACATTCTAATTGCAATCATGACAATGGGATTTCTTTTTATCCAAGTAGATATCGGTGGCCACCCACCTATTCCATGGGCTCAAAAAACAATTTTCCATCTTGGCAGTTTTTCGACAGTTTTTCGGGTTCCAAACTACTAGGGCTGTTTTGAGGCCCTAAATGACGTTTTTTGGGGATTTGGGCACAGGTGACTTCCAAAGGAACTACTTGGGCTAGTCAAAAAATCGTTCTTCTCGGTTATACCCTTACAATAGTGTATCGAGTGCCCAAAATGGAGATCGTATGAAAAATTTACAACCCCGGCGAGTTGACGTATCAACTACCCCCATCGGGGCCCGCAAACCTTTTGGCTTTTCATCTTCTAGGGTTAGGGTTTTGGATTATACTTATGTTAAAAATGCGTTTGGAGCCTCATTGTAATGATCATATTCTTGAGAATGAGATTAGTCATCACATCTCTTCTCAAAGATAATCTGCCACCATTTTAGTGAGTCTTTCACTCTGTATTTTTACAGTTCTGTACATTTTGCACATTAATAGAAATTGTGTATTATTTTATATCTTTGCCTCCGGTTATATTTATGATATATATATGTTATATTATTGTTTCTCTTTCAATATTTCTGTATACTTCTATTTTATATCTTCGCTCTCATTTCATGCCGAAAATAATCCGGATCAGTTTTCTTTAAATTTTTCAAACAAATCAACTTCTATCAACTCGATAATGTGCTTACAAAGATCATCATGCATGTCTTTGATTAAGCATCGCAACAAAGATTTTGATCTAGTATAACATGAAAATGGGTTTCCCAAAACTATACCATCATCTTTTTAATGCCTTTTGGAAGTCTATCTCATTAGGGTTTCCTACAAATAAAATCCCAACAAGTAGCTTCAATGTTTTCATCTATACATACCCTGAATTTAATATCCCTTTGTGTTGACTTGTATACGGGTTAATTTTATTTCCACTTATCTTTCTTTACTTAGAATATTTTTTGATTCATGGTGGGTTCATACCCCTTTAACTAAAATTTTGCGTTATCCAAAATGCACTCTTCTTCTCCACCACATGCTTATTGCACAAGAATTAACCATTTTCAATATTTTTGTCACTGCGGGTTCATGGGTCGGTGGAATCACGGGTTGGTCTTATCATCCTTTAAAGTCTATTCTTTTGATGCTACTAAAATGCACCATGTCTTATGTGATCCCCATAATTTTATTTACTTAGAATGTTTTGAAGACTTCTTTTCATTTACCGCAAGTTCACAGGTCATAAAGATTTGAATCTTCTCCTCTCACGAGTCTGACTGACAGAGTCTTATACTTAACCATTTTCAATATTTTCACCGCGGGTTCACGAGTTGGCAAATTTGTGGGCTCTATTATCTTCTGAACTCTAGGTCCAATTCTTCAATGTATTACATCCACTACTTTGTCACATTCTCCAAGATATATTAAATGTTATCATTATGGAAGTAAGAGATAATTAAATTATGAAAAGGTCGTTATTAATGGCATGTTTATCGAGGAATCCCTCCATTTAATTCACCTTAATTTAAATTTATATTACTGAGTGTTGGGCGCAGGCCCATTTTGGGAAAAGGCTAATTTTGGAGAATAAAGCGCAAATAAGGAAAATACAGTTGGCAGGAAAAGAAACATGTGCAGAGTAAAGTGAATGAAAAGGGGGAAATCATGTGAGGCATGCATGCAAGAATATTGAACCATGCTAGGGTTAGGGTTTTGGTAAAAGGATGTAATGGATGATAAGCCAAAAATAAGTATAAAGAGGTACCTAGGAGGTCTAGGTTGGGGTTCGAAGAGTAGGATAGGGTTCGATGTGATTGTAATTTCAGAATGTAAGAATGGCAGTAAAATTTGAGATTGTTTTGTAAGTTGTTGAGTTGAATAAATAAAAGAACGTAGATCTTGAGGGTTAGATCACAGGCTAAGGAGCCTGGTGTGATCTAGTCCGACGCATTAAATATATTGATCCAAATGAGGGAGAATTGTAATGTGTGTGGTGCCATAGATGACAGAACAATAATAAAAGAGCCCAAGAGCTAGATATTTGTGGACATAGCCTAGGAGGGGGTGAACCATGGTAGCTTATTTGTTATGTGAATGATTCATTGTTATATCTTTGTTGTTAATGATTATATCTTAGATGAATGTTTCATGAAGTAGCTAGATATGATTGTTTTACATGCATGAATAAGAATGACATAGTACTTATCATAGATGGATGTTATAGTAAATAAATAAAGATCAAAAGGTTCAATTCCATATCCCCACTCATTCCCGGGCTGCAAGCACCTGAGGGTTGTAGCCACCCATAGAACTATCTTGGGTGAGACTGTGTAGTGCACCCCCTGTACTGCGTTGCCTTTTGGTTTTCCAGTGGGGCGATAGTTTTTAGAGGGTTTTGTTGGAAACCATAGTAGATCTGAACCTGGGTCGGCCCAATAATGGTAGCAAGAGAGAAGTAACCAACAAATGGTTATGTTGCTAGTTGAAACTTCATGGGATTGAGTGAGAGGGATCCACGAAAGAATCGCCCAGAAAATGATAGAATATAGGGGGATTTTTAGACCATGGAACCCAATGAAGGCAGAGATCGAAAGATGGTTGAAAACAAAGGAGATGGGATTTGCACAAAAAGATAACAAAAACTCGAAGTTAACACCACACAAATATCTGGACAAGTACATGTTTAGCGACCTGCATGAGTTGCTTTTTTGTGATTTATCGCATGTATTGTAGGAGTGGTTGTTGATGCTAAAATATAATCATCCTACGAATTGGATCAGATAGATCAAGTGGAACTCTGTAGAAATCGCACAGTGGATTTTTGGCTAGACAATATTGTCACAGGATTTATCATAGAATTTGCAGTAGATACTGCGAAGTCTTACAACGTCGCAGAGAAAGAGTTCCTAAAGGAACCTAGAGGTAGGTATATCAGACCGTATAATTCCATCAAGATTTTACTGTATAACAAAGGAGTAATGAAAATGGCATTAGACAACTAAAATTCCCCGCGTGTATGGGGGAAGGGGGAAGCACTAACTAGAGTAGGAAGGATGTAAGGAGAAATGGAGAAGGGAAAGAAGGAAGCCATGGACCCGATCATTATGGAGGAATATCAGATCAAGTAGATAATGGAAACAGCTGGAAAGACGTGCAATGGATCACCCTACCAATATACGATGAATAATAAGAAGAAATCCATAGCTGAGAGAGAGGGCTTGGCAAGTGATGAAGAAGAGGTATAGGATATCCATGCTGTGGAGAAGACTTGGGAAATTATGCATGCAACATATGAAAGGAAGACATGCAGTCCAAGGGTAGGAATCGAAGGAAGAAATCCCATCCATGTCAATGTCAGTGTGGAACCCATAAACCCATGTGTGACTAATACACCAATAAGAACACCACCACTTAGAAAATTGAATTTTAGTGGAAGGAAGACAACATAAAGTACATCTATTCAAGGAGAAACAACTGGAGAAGTCAGTTCAAGAAGTAGTAGTCAAGTATCTACACCGCGTAGAGGTAGTAGTTCATCATTCAAGATGGCAGGACATGATCCCACCATCAGGTTACCATAATTCAAAGGAGAGGCATCTGAGGACCCTGAGAAGCATGCGCTCATCTGTGAGAAAATTTGGGAAGAAAAAAATATCGCAGATGAGGATACAAAACTTGCGCAGCTAGCTATTACGCTATGAGACCGCACACTAGATTGGTACATGATATTGGTTGTAAACATCCCACCAGGAACAATAAGGATGATTACAGATATTAAGAACCTACTAATAAATGAATTATAGAAGCCTAGTTAAGAGGATCAGTACATGAATGAGATGATAGAGATCAAACATAAACCATGAGAATTTATTTGGTAGATTGACCGAATATTCAAACGATTAAAGGGAAAGCTGAAGTATGTCATGAAAAATATGAAGCATAGACATCCATTTGTGAATTCACTGCTACCACACCTGAAATACCCTTTGAGACAACAGAAGTTTCAAACTCAGGCTGAGGCTCTGCAGGTAGCCTTACAACTAGAAGAGAACCAACACAAGAAGACAAATCCAGCAAAAGAGGAGCTGAAGGATGATATGAAGAATCTAACATTTCAATAAACCAGAACAGGGGTAAGGACAAAAGTGAAGTTGTTTGGTGTACCACATGTAGGACAAAAGGACACCACAAGAATGAATTCCCAACTTTCGTGCAGTACATGGCAACGGGACTGCCAAACTCTTTTCCAATAGGAGGAATATGGTGTGAGATCTATAAGACATAGGGCCATGATCCATATCATTGTCCAATGATTTATAAATACCAGATCGTGCCTAAGAGTTCATACTCCAACTTTTTCAAGTTAGTAAGCCATGATGACAAAGGTTGCAGGAGAATGGATCTGATGAAGGAAATAACATCAAACACCTATAGGGTGTAAGAAGAAATTATGATAGGGAAAGATATACCACAGTTTAACCAAGTACCAGCCCCATATAACACTATGCAACAATAGTATAAAAATGTGCAACATTGGTATAACATTGTGCAACAACAATATAACATTGCACAACCGTAGTACAATACCACGTAGCCATAGTATAATATTGTGCATTATAATCAGATACCTCGGTACAACACACCGTGAGGAGATCGAGTTGGCTACAAAGACAGAGGATGAAGTAGAGGAGGCTTTGGAAGAGGCAGAGGACCGGTGGTATGTCATAACTGTCAACAACCAAGACACTATGCATAAGAATGTCCACTTCCACCTGCAATATGTATGTATTTTCGTGCATCATATCATGACACAGAATACTATCTGAAATTATTGGAGAAGATCCAGGAGAAGAGGAGTCAGAACAATCATAATGTATAGTGGATATCTACATAATCTAGAGAGGATGGAAGAAATATCAACATAGTCACGCATGGAGGAGCTAAAATAGAACTTGACACATTAAGATAAGATGCAACACAACACCAATGGGTGAAGAAGAATGTTGAACCACAGAAGAATTTTGATGTGTAGAATGAAAAGGAGACATTCAAGCAAGCCAGACAAGAATTATTGAAGCCATATATTGCATCTACATCAACTACACAACATAATTAGGACATACCAATGTACAAGATACCCTCATCACTAGATCACACTAATGAAGCACAACCTTTCAAAAAAGTAAGTACCATAAAGGATTTTCTGCAATCCTATGTTAAACTACTAAATGAACCATCATCTATTAAAGTATTACAAAATATGCTAGAAATATGTAACACAGAGGTAGAGGGGAATCTAGAGCAGAAAACGGTTAATCATTTGCATACAAGGAGGAGGATAAGCAAAGAATTCAGACTGAATGGAAACATTGAATATTTTAACATGGGGTATATTGTACTGGACTTAGTCTCTGTGTTACCCAAGAAGACATGTAAATATATGGGAGATCCCACATTAGGATACTCATTGCTAGCAGGAAAATCCCCCTTTTAACTACACCAGGGTATAAGATGTAGACAGAGTGAACGAACATCTAAAAGTCAATCTATTTTCTACTCTACCCCAAAAATACCAAAACAAATGAAAAGAAATCAATAAGAGAGAAGATCGATAACTATACCTTTTATCCCATGTTTGGTGATTATCTCTTCAAGCTCTGTAATTCCAACGAATGCACGTATCCTCCCAAGGCTGACCTGCATCCAAAACTAGGCAAACAAAGAATACAATAATTCTATTCTATTCATGAGTTAGGGTTAGATATTAAATGCTAAATATAAATCAAATAGAATACACAAAACATCATCATTTGGGACAGGGAAAAAAGATTCTTTTATTCATCAAACAAAGACTGAAACTTACAATCTGTGTCGGCCATCATTCTGCGAACTTGGTCCAGGATCCTCTTTACAATGCTCCAAGCGCACGTTGAATAGGCCTCTTCTTTCAATCTTTTGATCACCTCAAGGGAAGGGAATGGATTGAATGGAAGAAGAAGGGGTTGATGAGGGAATGTTGAGGCAATATCTCACAAAAGGTAGCAAAAGCTTGGGCAAGGACGGGAAGTGAAATTGGGTAGAGTTTCACTGTTCTTATGCATGGATGTGAAATGATACCCCAAAACCGCCTTTTATATGACAAAAGGATGTTTATTTGGTTGGGATATAGGCCATAACAGGTGAATTGGTTGGGAAACCATCAATAACCCGTGAATTTTACCGAATTCCTTACAACTTTTTAATTTTTGCAACTTTTGCAAGCATAAGCAGACTATTTAGTGTGAAACAAGAATATGTATGTGGTCTGTAGTGGTGCATCAAGTGTATGTGTGTAGTATGTAATGGCACAGGGCACGTACATGATCTAAAAAATATTTTTTTAAGAATATCTCCTCAGCAGTGCTTCAGAAAAATATGCAAGTAAGAGGGCCAAGGCCATGTATGCAAGAGTAGGGAATTTTAGGGCTATAATAGATGCTCCCTAATGTGTGAGGTCAGAAGAGAAACTGATGTCTAAAATACATTACATTATCTTCACCAACGTACAAAATCAAGTGAGCCCGGGACCAGAGTTCGGGAGGTTCCATTTGCAAAACAACAATTGTCTCTCCAAGGCGGGCATACCCATGCTCAGGATGAACTAAATCAAGGTTGTCAATCAAATACATTGTAGATCCATGTCATATAACTATATAAAGTGTATTCGCGATCAATACACAATGTATCTACATCTCAAAGTCAGTCAAAGATATACAAGTATAGTATTCATCTTCAAGAATCTAGTGACACCTGATGGTTGGAGATGAGGTCTTCATAGCTCGAGAAACAACTTCAAGATATTCAAAACTCAGGTAGGACTACAATGGGAGTGTATAACTCACTCCCCTGAGGTCTTCGATGACTCATCAGGAAAATACATGAGGATCATGATGATCAACTAGAGAACTTCGTCAATTTCGATTCTGGATTTGACTAGACTCTCGGGATGGCCAACTCATGAAGTTCAAGAGAAAAACTACAGAAAGGTCAACTCAGGATGAGTGAAACTTCCCTTGGACAAGATCACAAAAGATGATCAGACTCAGGCAACATGAAATTAACATAATTTTGTGATGAAGGCGGTAACACAAACTCTCCATGTGTTTTGAAGAATAACCAAATAGAGGAGGACACAACTCTATGTAGTGAGAACTTCCTAAGGTCATACTAGATCCCAATGCTTGATGAAAAAACAGAAGGATTTTCTTTTTCCAAGGGTGACTCTGTGTGCTGCTGAAAAAATAATAAATATTTCACGTCCTCTCTTTTTGGAAAAAAAAAAAAATTGTCCTTTTTAATTTTTTAAGAGCTTTAAAAAGAACAAAATAATGCTATGTTACAAAGGAGGAACAAGTGTCACAATCTAGCATACTAGTTCCAAGCGCATGGAACATACTAATTCTTAGAGAAAGGAGACATGTGCAAGAAAAGGACACTTCGGGAAAATTCCTCCATGGGTCAAGGTGTTAGGTCGCAGAGGCAAGAAGTGCTACAAGGCTTGCATATAAGGAATGCTTCAAAGGTTCAATTGAGAGAAACATGGAGCTGAAATTAGGCCAAAGATGCAAATTTGAGACTCACAAATGTGATTGAGAAAGACACAATGAGACCCCTTCCATGTAATTTTTATGAGCCTAGGGAAGGTAAGATCGATATTTTTTTCACGTTTTAGAGAGTCTGAAAAAACATAAAAAGAAGACTCCAAGGAGTACCATTTTCGGAGATAGTCTAGTCAGATCGAAAAATGGTTAAACTTGCACCAAAAAGACGTCTATTCAAAACCATTTTAACGAGTGTGACAAAGACAAGATCACTCGACAATCTTTTCAATTTTAAAGAGTTTGAAAAGAGATTAACTATGGACTCACAACCTTTTTCTGAGTTTAGTCTCCTTAGCCCCAAAAAGTATAAAATTTACTGAGGAGAACTCTCCCGGTGAGAGGAATCTCCCGAGGCATACCTTTTTCTGCTATAATCTACAGGATGGAAAAAGGGTTAAACTCATGCCAATAGATATTCTTCTGGACCAATTTAATGAGTGTGAAGGAAAAAGGTCACTCGACGATCTTTTCAATTTTAGGGAGTTTGAAAAGAGATTAAATATGGACTCCGAGGGGGTTCCTTTTTCGTAAGTAATCTCCAAGGCCTGAAAAAGGTGATAAACCAAAACCAAGGAGAATTTTCCTTTTTCGAATATTTAGTCCCTCATGCTCGAAAAAGGGTTAAACTTATGCCTGGGAATACTCTTCTAGCAAACCAAAGTTCCTAGAACATGCCTTTATTCGTAAAATCATCCATCCAGACCGAAAAAAGGGGTAAACTACCACTAGACATATGTGCCTTCAAATTTGATTTTGGAGAGCGTGAAGGGAAACAATATCGCTCGACAATATTTTCCTTTTTAGAGAGTCTGAAAAGGGATTAAAGAAGACTCCAGGGGGGATACTTTTCTCAGTTAATCCAGACAAGATCTAAAAGAATAAATACATTCTCGCCGAATGTTTCTTTCGAATTTCAAAGTGATATTGAAAGACAACAAAGCGTGCTCATTTGGGAGTCCCAAGGGTAAGGCCTAGAATGAGAGTGTGTTAGCACAAGATTGGTTTATGCCTCAGCTTTGCATAAATCCTTCATTATTCATTTTGGCAAATGAATACAATTGTTATGGCATATTTTATTTATTTTGGGGAAAATTGAAATTATATTGGGTTATGCCCAATCTCCAAGTTCAAGCATTAATCGACATCTAAAGACAACACTAGCCAAAGACACAGGCCAATGCCAACATATCGATCAAGTTATACACAAAGCGCTAAGAGAGAGACCAACATTCAAATTTAAGGTGCCATGTGTCAAGAACAAACATTGAAAACACTCTCACAAGGTTCCAAGCATTAAAAGCACCCACGGATTTTCTCTACCCAATTGCATGCAGACACACAGGCGGGCACTACCTAAAGGCGCTTGTTGAGTCCCCATTTTGACACTTCTAATACCCTCTATTACCCCCTATTGGAGCCTATTTTACCTATGCTATGTATATATAATTGATTGTTTCCTCCACAAATACACTTAATGGCCATGTTCATGTGCACAGAGAGGTAACGTATGATTAAGGCATATTTTGTTTAATTTTATTGAGTTAATTCGATTAAAATGGTTGATTTTGCATGATCCTAATCATTTGATCTTAATAAGAATTGATATGGTACCAACAAAACCACATAACATTGATCTGGTACCAACAAAACTGCATAATATTGATCCGGTATTGCCCTGTGCTATTTTGGCACCAGCCTGTGTTATTCCAGTACCAATTTGACTGTGTTATTCCAGTACCAAACAATTGTGCCTATTCCAGTACCAGTGCGATTGTGCTATTCCGGTACCAAACGATTGTGTGTATTCCGGTACCAATTGTTATTTCCAGAATTCACTTGTTGAACGCGTTTGTTGAAGGAGATTCCAAGAAATTGGTTGGATCGAAGTCTCCAAAGTAGTTTTCAAGATCATGATCAACTTCATCACTCATGCACTTCGTGTCATGAGGTTGAAGTCCATCCCTAAATATTTGATATGTATTTCCAATTGTAATATTTTAAAATTGTTTAATAATTATCCTTATCTCTTGATAGTAACGACTCACCTTCTTTATAAGGGATGTTGTATAGGAGATAGGATACACATGTGTACGTATTGATGTAATGAAGCAGTAGTAAGAACCAAATGATGCATATTGTTTTGATGTATGAGATAATGAGTTGTTGATTCAATTTACCATTTGAAGGAATATGAATGATCTGTTATCCAATTTCTGGGTATGATTAGAACACTTTAGTCGGTTATCTTCTTAGAGCTTCCATGTTGGAATTGGGAAGGGCCCACCGTTCTAATATGGTAAGCTTAATGTAAAATATATCTCAACTTTATATTCCTATACATGTATGTTTTATTCCAGTACTCAATTGTGTGTGTCATGTACCTTTTATTTTGATTTCTTGTTTGAGTTAAACTATGAATTCATAAAGTATACCTATTGTGTTTGATCTGTATAATTGTTAGATTTTTTTGAGTAAATTGTGAATGGGATCGTATTAGTGTAAGTTTGATAAGTATGGTGCACCAGATCTTTAGTAATTTTACTTAGTTTCATAAAAAATAATTTGTGTTGAGATAGTTGTAAAGATTTATAAAATTTTACATTCCTCAAACTGTGTTCTTTATAGCGATTTTCATAATTTATTTTGAAATTTCAAGTGTGTTAATACAGGAACAGTTAAGATCCCATCATTCACCCTACATTGACTATTAAATGGAGAATCTTAATATACCTAGTGTTTTTTGTGTAGGGACAAATAGTTTCTTCCAGAATTGATTAAGTTATGAGTGATTTCCCTTTGAATAATGTGTGCAGAAAATTGATTACAGTTTATTGTTGGAATTAGTTGCTATAGGAGGCAAGATCTAAGTTCATCTCTTCATTTCATAAGCCTCTAATGAACAGATTTTTCACCTAAGAAAGAACCTTTTGATTCATTGTTTACTTGAGAAATTTTGTTATCAGTTTTCTCTTCTAAGTTTGGAGTTGTATTGTTGAAGTGTGCCCAGATTTGATTGCTAAGAGTAGCAGCTACAGATAACTAATTCAAATTCCATCTTTCCACTTCATGAGCTTGTAAATGGACAAGGCATTATCTGGGAAAAATCTTTTGAGTGCATGATTGCAAGTTTTTCTTTCTAATTTATGAATTGGGTGAAGAGTGTTATCTTTGAAGTGTGAAAACAGAGTATTGGTTTTTATATGGTTTTCTTGATTGAAAT
The DNA here is from genome assembly GCA_009831015.1 of Picea engelmannii. Lineage (NCBI taxonomy): Eukaryota > Viridiplantae > Streptophyta > Pinopsida > Pinales > Pinaceae > Picea > Picea engelmannii. Next base: position 100,607 of record ML805028.1, on the reverse strand, counting down.
ATACTCATCAGACATAGGAAACTATCTATTATCGGCACATATAGTGCATCAACTCTACTGATTATGAATCCCAATTGATAATTTATGTTTGGTAATATATTATGCAAATAATTGCACCAATATTTTGGCGTCGTTGCCAAGGAGTTGTAAACGGTAATAGGTAGTATTTGAATCAGATTTATTTAATGGTTTTGGATTGGTTTTGTGGATGACCTAAGGGTGGAGAGAAGATGGTAAGATGTGTGGGAAGAGCCCACACATCCACTTTTGTGGGGTTGCTCTAAAGTTCGGTTGTCCTCTTTTCTTTTGATGCAAGTGTGTTTTTGTTTATGAAAATTTAGTTTTATTTATCATGAGCTAACTTGTGTGAACCGATAACCTGGTGACAACAGGATCCCAATAACGCAAGGAGTTCAAGATTGGTGTGTTTTGTTTTTGCAAATAGTTTTAAAATTCAGATCATTAAATGATAACTCATGTTTGGGGTGTTGTAAGAACCCCCCAAGTACTAATCTGTGTTGTGAAACAGGTATCATCAACAAGCTAGAGTAACTCAAGGATGATCAAGATCTTGAAGAATGTTCCTCCAAGAACTTTCTTGCATTCTGGAAGTAGCTGGGATATCCTCCTCTCAAGAAGAGCATATCTTAACAACAATCAAGAATCTAGTTGTCTCTCCACAAGAAGATTTAGAAGTCCCATCGGATTCCTCTTGTCAATTTGTTGAAGGGAATAAAGAATCATGGATAGAATTCAATGGAGAGGAACCAGTGGAACCTGATATTGAGGATGTTGGTTGTGGAGCCTGATTATCTTCCTGATTCAGAGTTCCTTGCTTTCAGTCATGTTTATACCCCATGAAGTATTTACACCCCATAAGTATGTACACTCTTCCACGCGGGGGAGTGCAGAGGGGGGGTACCCCCTCTACGGGGTCCGAGGGGCCTATCCCCCCGGCTGGGGGGTCTGGGGGCAAGCGGGCCCCCAGCGGGGGTTCGGGGGCGAAGCCCTTGAAGCAAAAATTTCCTTGTAAAAGTATATTGTAATTTCATTGTAAATCTGGACCATTCATTATAAGGTCGCAGATCTAACGGTAGAGATTATGGTAGGGTTTTTTTCCCTAGAAGGCAACCCTCTTTTATGAGGGAAATTTATTACAGCTATGGAAGTGGGTGAATATTGTATTCTGAGAGAGGAGACTGTGAGAGAAAGAAGAGGAAGTTAAAGCAGGTTTTGTTGTAGGTTGTATCCCTTCATTTGTTGGATAATAATAAAGGAAGGACCTGGAAATTTCTCTGGTGGACGTAGCCCACACTGGGTGAACCACATAAATCTGTGTCTCTCTTGTATTGTGTGTCTTCTGTGTTTTTTTTCTGCATTTGTTTTATTTTATTGCTCTGTGGTCCTATTTTTCTAACAACTGGTATCATAGCGTAAGGTAACTCGCAGGAAAAGAGGGTTCCTGGTTCGAGTGGGAGCAATGTCGGAAGATGGAAAGTTTAGGGTCAAGAAATTTAACGGCCAAAACTACCAATTATGGAAGATGTAGATGGAAGACTATTTATATCAGAAGGATCTATTCCTACCATTGAGTGGAGTAGCAAAGAAGTTGGTGGACATGAAGGATGAAGAATGGGAGATTCTTGACATAAAATCTCTAGGAACGATACAGTTGAGCCTGGCAGCGTCGGTGGCTTTCAATATTTCGAAAGAAAATACAACGAAGGGTTTGATGGATGCGTTGTCCAAATTGTATGAAAAACCCTCGGCGTCGAATAAGGTATTTCTAATGAAGATATTACTTAATATGAAGATGTCAGAAGGTGGGTTCGTTGCAGATCATTTAAATGAATTTAATACGGTTACTAATCAACTAAGTTCTGTAAAAGTGGACTTTGATGATGAGGTTAGGGCTCTTCTAATCTTGTGCTCATTGCCAGAAAGATGGAATGGCTTGGTCATGGTTGTAAGTAA